>JADOBO010000784.1:0-46774 GCA_016403345.1 Corylus heterophylla | reverse complement strand
AAATTGCACGACCGCCGAAAGGAAGAGCCTCCTCTCCCATGGTCGGCAGAAAGAAATGAATCGGCCAAACAAAAGCAGAAATCAACCAAGAAAATTCTAACAATCTCAAATATATTTTCTAGTAAATCTGGGTTTAAGCAATCTCTGATACACAAGAGTCGAGTCTTTTATTGGAGTAGTTGCTGACGCAGGATAGAGACATGTTCCATCCGTGGTCGTTTAGGCGTTTAAGTCAAAAAAGTGGATGCTGGGACTCTGAGTTTTTGAATGAAGGAGAAAAGTGGATGCTGGGACTGTGATCCCAGCAATGGCCAAAAAATTGCCCATAAAATTTTTTACTAATAATAAAATAATAAAATATTATTTAAATTTTAAAAAAATATATAAAATAAATAAAAAAATAAAAACTAATAAAAAAATCTCATTTTTGTCGTGGGTGCCATGGGAAGCCACCCCCAAGGTGTCAGTGTCCTCTCTTCAAACGCCATCTTCTTTGACCCAATTCTTCTACCAAACCAAAAGCTTGCCTCGTTGACATCCAATCCCTTCTCGAGATCATCCTTTCACTCTATAAAATAAATTGTGGACCGGCAATTTTAAAGATTGCCGTGGATCCTTATGGCTTAGAAAGATAGGGGTTCATCAGATAGGGTTCCATCAAGAGTGTTGACTCACATTACTCTCGATCTCCATTAGGAAGTTGCCACGAAGCTTCCTGAAATGCCTGTGACCAAAGCGTTCTCTTCTTTTGATGATGCATCATAATATATATATATATATATATATATATATATATATATATATATCTAATGGAGATCAAGAGTAATGTGGGTCAACACTCTTGATTTTATTTATTATTATTATTATTATTTTTGAGTAAAGTGGTTAGTTAAAGAATTCGAAGGTAGGAGAACTAATCAAGACATTAAACAGATGTGACGCACAAAACAATGATTCATCACCTACAAGTCATTGGCATGCATTTAAAGAATATGAATTTAAGAAAGTATGAAACTTGTTGATTCTTTAAAACAAGGTATTTTTATCTTTTTGCTCGCTTTAAAAAGAACATTAATAATATTTTAATAGTTTAAAGAATATTGTTACAATTAAATGGTAGTTTGTGAGGACATTGTTAATTGGTGGTAGTATAAAAGAGGATCGTAGACTTTACATAAAAATATATTAAAAAAAAAAAAAAAAAAAGGGCTGAACCACAAAGAATTTTCTCAACAATGCTTATTCTTCAACGGTGTCTTATTTTGAGACCTATTATGTGTTGTAATAATGTACATCCACGATTTTATATTACTTCGTACCAAAAAAAGATCGAATCTCAGCAAAATGTTACCGTGAACTTCGATCAAGCTCTTATGCTAGAACACCTCTCTCTGCCTATATAGTTGTTGCTTCGTTTGAACAAATAAAAATGGAAAGAAAGACAAAAAGAAGCAAATAAAGCAATATTAAGGGTCAGTTTGGGAGTGCGATTTTAAAAATTGCATTTTTAAAAATTACGTTTTTAAAATCCTACTTTTGAAAATTGCATGCGTTGGTAAAACATACTAAAAACACTTTTTTATCAAGTGAGTGTTTGGATAACATTAGCATATAATTGCGGTTTCATGACCAAATTACCAATAAGGATGAACAAGACAGAGAGGATGAAGGAAAAAAAAAGAGAAAAGAAGGGTTTTAATATGTTTTAGGTGGGTATTCTTGGTATTTTTTCATTCTCGTTCTAAAAAGGTAACTATTAGCCAAATATTTTTAATAGAAATCATGATTTTGTTTTAAATTCGTACTTTTTCAAATAAGCACGCTCCAATCACTTAAGGAAATCACAAATTTTTGCGATTTTAAAATTTGCGTTTTAAATCGCAATCCCAAACACCTAAAGTTGCGATTTGGTTTAAAATCGAGATTATTTTAAAACGCACTCCCAAACGTACCTAAATTCAAGGCCGCTATGGATCTCTCCTCCTCTTCATTGAACCCAAATTCACTTTGTAACAAAAATAAATAAATAAATAAGATCACTCCTTGATTCGAATTGAAGTCTAAGCGTAGAGTCAATGGTAAGCGGAGAAGGATCCTCTCCATTTCATTTGAAATTGAGGGATCTAAGAAACCTTTTGGTCCAAATGAAAAGAGAGAGTTCGAAATGACAAAATTACCTTTTAAAAACAACTAACTTGTTCCTCTCCATTTCAAATAAAATGAAGAGGATCCAAGTCCCAATTGAAACACTTACATTATTATAGCCAAAGCTAGTGGCTCTGTCCCATATATTTGGCTGCGCTGCACAAAATTGGTCCTAATCAAATTAGCTGACTATGTCACACACATTCCCTCATCGAACCCCATTTGTCAATTGCATCAAAAATCCAAAAACTAGCATCATCTGTTTCCAAACCAGGAAGATTTGATCCAATTGGATTCCAAGTTGCTATCATCATTATCATCATGCGGCCTCTTAGTAACTTGAATACCATCTATTAAATATATTGACTTCTCTTCTTACTAGTTACCCTATGAAATCCGCAACTTTTAAAACCACGACTTGGAATTACTCTGCAAACAAATTTAACTCGAGTTTGATCATTATCCTACTTAAGTTTAAAAGATTCTGGAACAGAAATGCAATCATACATGATCTAAGTCGAAGGATAACCTTCTCCATTGCCACAATAGATTTCTACACCACCACCGATGACGTAAACAAAAATTGTGAGAAAATCACCATCTTGTTCATCCTCTATTCTAACAATAGCAGAGAAAGCAATCCTTGTGATCTACCCATCCAAAAATGCAGGCTCACCAATCTATTTCACATGAATTACTTTTTGAAACTTCTTTGCGATTCTTGAACATCGAATCTTATTTCCGAAAATATACATTGAAAGTGATAGTGCAAAAGAAGTTTCCGGAACAAGAATATAACAAACTTTAAGTGATACGACCTACAAATCAAGGCACACAAATTTGTATAAAAGAGAGATAGAGAGAGAGAAAGAGATACCTCGCTCAATAAATACATTTGAACATCGTTCCCTATATTTTTAAGCAGTTTATGACATTTAGACCATTCAATCCATTTAATCCTTGGTAAATGGCGTATATTAAATTAAAATCTTTCCAATGACATGCATCCATGCACGGAAACCACTTCTACATTTAGTGGAAGTTCTGAAATTTCTTGAAGTTGCATACAGTTACGCAAGGTAAGTCTCCTCAACCCAACAAACCTTTTATATATGTGTAGGAGGGCCAACAATATTATCACTTTAACCGTACCAACGTGGAATAGCAATTAAATTTCATAAAGAAATTTGATTATGATGCCGAAAATACTGTTTCAACCTGTAGAAGCTCTCGTAAGCAGCATGTATCAAATAATTGAGATCTTTGTGATTCTTCGAAAAATGTTATCAATGACATGCACCCATACGCATTAGGGGTGCAAAGCGATTCTGATTAGCGGTTAGTGGCAATAACTCTAACAGTAACCTACAGTAGTAAATTTCACTAACAAACCTTCTTCGCCTAGCGGTTAGCGGTTAGATTAGTGGCGTTAGCGGTTAGTGAAATAGATAACCGCCCGCTAACCGCTTTTTAAAATTGAGCTTTTTGGGCTTTTGGGCTTATTTTTTGGGCTTTTTCCCTCATTTTTTCTTGTATTTTAATATCTTCTTGGGCCCAATTGCTATAAAAGAGCCCATATTGAAAAATCAAAAATATTTGACCCAAAATTTACATTTACTTGTACTTAAAAAAATTTCCTTAAATCTTAAATCATAATCTGTTTAACTTTTTTTAGGAAAAAAAATTCAACACAACATACAAAAAGTTCGAATTCAAATAATCTGTCACAACATATAAAAAAATATAAAAAAGTTCAACACAAAGCATATAAAATAAGTTCAAATAAAACATTAAATGATACAAATAGTCAAATAAAACATTAAAACTTCATCAATCTTCTCATTTGGTCCTCTAGCAAATCCTGTGGACATCAAAAGAAGAAAAGTTATAATATTAAACATAATAATATTAAGGCACAAGCATGTACACATATCAAAACGTGCTTAATATAATTGTTTTGTAATTAAAATTCTATGACAATTCAAAAAATAATAATCTTCGTTACTAACAAACCTCTAGGAATGAGATTGATTAGGTTTAGTTTAAGGTTAGGAAGAGATGAATATATATGGGTATTAAAGCAGCGTAGTTTTGGCTTGTTCAATTTTAAAAATTGTTCAACAAATGGTTCAAAAATTGGTCAAAAAATTGTTAAAAAATTGGTCAAAAATGGTTCAATTTCTTTTTTCATAAAATGGTTTAAAAATTGTCAAAATAGTGTTCAAAAAAATGAAAAATATATTAATACTTAAATTGTTGTTATAAGTAATTGTTGAATCTAATGCTAATTGCTTAATTTGACATTTTATGAATCACATTGTCATTGTATATAAATATTATGATTAAATATTTGAATTGTCATTGGATCATATGATTAAGTGTTGATCTTATAAACTTACAAACAAACAAAAATACTTCAATTGTAGTTATAAGTAACACATTGTTTAATCGAATGTCAATTACTTAATTTGATATTATATGAATCACATTGTCATTGTCATTGTACATGAATAATTGATTAAGTATTGGAATTGTAATTGGATCATATAGTTAAGTATTTATCTTATACATTTATATTATTCAATATGCATATAATATAACTATAAGCATTATATATATATATATATATATATATATATATATATATAAAATTCAAAATTGTTCAAAATTGTTAATTTTTTTTCTTTCAAAAAATGGTTAAATTTCTTTTCTAAAAATGTTCAAAAATACATTAATACTTCAATTGTGATTATAAGTAACACATTGTTGAATCTAATGTCAATTACTTAATTTGATATTATATAATCATATAGTCTCATTAAATTATATCATATGATTAATTATTTAAATTCTTATCATATTTACTTATAATCTTTTTTATTTGAATTGAACTTAATATCTAATGGTAAATGGTAATGTTCAAACTCCTAAATCCTAAATTCCTAAAGTATCTAATAATGCTTTAATTAAATTGTAGACTTGTAGTTATAAGTAACATATTGTTTAATTCAATTGAATCAATTGTGATTATTATTGTACATGAATCATATGATTAACTTGTAGACTTATGACTTATGAGTTATGTCATATTATATATGTATTATTTATTATTATATAATCATATGATTTAATGATCAAGCCATCATGTGATATAATCATATCAATTATAGTGATAATATATAAATTACTAAAATTATAATGATAATACATTAATACTTAAATTATGTTTATAAGTAACACATTGGTCATTGTTTAATCCAATGTCAATTACTTAATTTGATATTATACTGAATCATATCATCATTGTACATTAATAATATGATTCACTTGAAGTCTTGAATAAAGTATTTGAATTGTCATTGAATCATATGATTAACTATTGATATTATACATTTATATTATTCATATACATATGTAGACTTATATAGACTTATAGGTTTATAATATACATTGGAAATAAGTCTCTAGATATTTAATTGTTGTATTAGTATGAATTGGTATACTTATGAGTTATGTCATATTATATATGTATAATTTGTTATTATATAATCAAATGATTTAATAATCAATCTCATGTGATATAATCATATAAATTATAGTGATAATATATTAATACTCAAATTGTGATTTAATTATTTTTAAAAAAATTGTGATTTAATGATCAAGTGATTATATGATATAATCATATAAATTATAGTGATAATATATTAATACTCAAATTGTGATTTAATTATTTTTTAAAAATTGTGATTTAATGATCAAGTGATTATGTTATATGTATAAATATTTTTATAATTATAATTATAAAAATATATTATATAAAAAGCGGTTAGCGGTTAGCGATTACGGTTAGTAGACAATAACCGCTAACCGCTAACCGCTAAGGTTATGACGGTTAGACGGTTAGCGGTTAATGGGTTAGACGGTTAGCGGTTAGGCGGTTAGCGGTTATAGCGGTTAGCGAGCGGGTGGTTAAAACCGCCCTTTGCACCCTAATACGCATCCACATATTTTATATTTCGTGAAAGTTCTAGAATTTGTCAAAGTTGCTTGCAATTATACAAGTAAAGTAACCTCAAGCAAACTAGTCTTTCGATGCATGTAGGAATGGTAACAATAGCACTCCCTGATAGATCTAAACATTCCAATGTGAAGGAGCAATTAAATATCCTAAAGAAATTTTTAAGATGCAACATCGGTAGTGCTGAAAATGCTTCCAACGAACAACCATCATTAAAAGTAGGGGTGCAAAGGCGGTTATGGTTAGTGGTTAGTGGCAATAACCGTTAACCGTAACCGTCTCAGCGGTTAGTAGATTTCACAAACCGCAACCGCTAACCGTCGGTTAGCGGTTAGCGAAATAGATAACCGCCCGCTAACCGCTTTTTTAAAATTGACCTTTTTTTTTAGTTTTTTTTACCCTCATTTTTCTTTTTTGTATTTTTAATATCTTCTTTGGCCCAATTAGTTCATTAGGCTGACAATTGACAAACTACTCCCACGAGGTAGGACCCTTCTCATAGCCATGTCAAGTTTCTGTCACTCTAAACATAATAACGTTGTTTGAATACGTGGGTCACAGGCATTTTAAGAAGCTTCATGGCAACTTCGCTTCCTAAAGGTATCCCATGCAATGAGAATTGTTCTGTAATCACCCTCTGAATTTTTTTTCTTTTGAGGTATTACACATCGTGATACATGGAAGGCGACTTATCATATAAAAGCTTTATGCCATGATTCATGTGTAGTATTCCTTGAGTGAGTGGGAGGATTCCATGAATGGCTGGAATAAATAAAGTATTGGCCATATCATAGAATTGAACGCATATAAAATTTATGTGTCATAAGGGCCAAGTGGGAGAATGTAAGAAATTCCATTAAAGTATGTCCCTTATGTCACATATATTATTGTAATTACGATTCATTAATTTATTCCAATTAAAGCTTATTGTGTAAATCAAATATTCTGATTAAATTCTGATTTAATTCTTGTGGAACAAGTATTTGATTTCAATCAAATACAGATTAAATTACGATTTAATTCTTGTGGAACAAGTATTTGATTTAATTAAAGATTTTATTTTTGTGGAATCAATTAGCTGTATTGATTTGATTTTTATTCCTTGATGGGAGGAATAATTAAGGTAACACTCTAATTGGGGTCCCGACCTACCTATAAATAATGCTGTGTATTCCATCAATTGGCACTCTTGTGGCATAGGTCGGAAGAACCTCTCAATATTTTTTGTTTTCAGATTTGTTTACGTGAAGTTGTTCTTCAATTGGCTTGAGCAAAGTATGGCTAGAGGTATTTATATAATTATTCATTCCACTGCTAATTTTTATTGTCAATTAGCATTTAATTATATATTGAATTCTTATAAGCCGTAATTCCATGTCGAACATTTTTTCCTTCTACATACTGTATTCCAACAACAGTTTCAGCAACAGCAGAGAGCATATTGTGAACTCCCCAAACATATCTGCATGCTCATCAATATCTATTTCACATGAATTACTATTTGAAACCTTTTTATGATAATTGAACCAATCTGGAATCTTATTTCCCGAAACTACACAGTCAAAGCAACGAGCTTGACAACATCCCTGTTACACAAATATGACAAATTTTCTGTGATACAACCTACAAATCAAGGCACACAGACTTGTATATGAGAGAGAGAGCATAGCTTAATCTATTAAGGAAAGAAGTTACCTTCAATGGCTGAGCTATTGCCACAGTTTGCACATTCTGATAGGTTGTAGAAGGAGCACCACTGCCCGCCGGTCCTCGTGCCGAACAAGTTGTTTCATACCTTACTACCTCTGGATACAACCATGTACTAAATAATTGAGATGTTTGTGGTTCTTCCAAAAATGTTTCCAATGACTTGCACCCCTCTGCAGACACTGCTTCTATTTTTGGTGGAAGGCTTTGAATTTTTTGAAGTTGCTTGCAATTATCCAAATTAAGCATTGACAAGGAAACAAATCTTTCGATGCATGGAGGAATAGTATCAATAACACTCCCCGATAGATATAAGCATTGCAATGTGGAGGAGCAATTAAATATCGTAAAGAAACTTGATCCTGATAGGTCACAATTTTGTAGACGCAACTCAAATATTTTTGGAAACACTTTTTTGGGAAATACTATCGATGAACAATCATCATTAGAAACACTTGAATTCGTGGGAGGTAGCAATGGGAGTAAGTCGTCTGGATCTAATGAAATTTCTGATTCATTCGAGGGCGATGAACAATCATCGTAAGAAACACTTGAATTCGTGGGAGGTAGCAATGGGAGTAAGTCGTCTAGATCTAATGAAATTTCTGATTCATTCGAGGGCATGTATTGTCCAATATCCTTCATCTTATCTGAAATTGTAACAAGATTTGAACAACCGTTGACATATAACAAATTTATACACTGCAACTGATAAATGCTGCTTGGAAGATGCATAAGGTTTTGTTACCGGCTATGTTTAATACTTTAAGCCCAATGAGATACGCAATAGATGAAGGCAATTCTTTATACTGGTATCTTCAAAGTTGATGGTTTCTAAATACTCCATCTGACACTCAATTTCAGGAAAGTATTCAAGCCTTGAGCCACCATGAACATAAAGACGCGTTTTAGATTTCGACTTGAGCCTTCGAGCGGCTGAGCTTATAGCATA
The DNA here is from genome assembly GCA_016403345.1 of Corylus heterophylla. NCBI lineage: Eukaryota > Viridiplantae > Streptophyta > Magnoliopsida > Fagales > Betulaceae > Corylus > Corylus heterophylla. The sequence continues at coordinate 37,949 of JADOBO010000784.1, read as the reverse complement.
GCACAAGACTCAAAGAAACTATCTTCTGAAGCAATCCAACAGAATCATGAACCTCAGCTAAATTTTACAACCATCAAGCGTCAAATACTCTAAATTTGGACAATTTGAAACATCAAGAAAGTATTCAAGCCTTGAGCAATATTTAGCAGAAAGACGTTTTAGAGATTTCAAGTTGAGCATTCTTGGAAAATGGCCGAGCTTACGGCATTGGTTAAGACTCAAAGAAACTAGCTTCTTAAGCAATCCAACAGAATCATGAACCTCAGCTAAATTTCTACAACCATCAAGCACCAAATACTCTAAATTTTGACTGCTTGAAACATCAGGAATATTTCTAGGAGTTCACAATTAGAAATCCATAATTGTCGTGCTTTGAAAATTCTGTAGAAAAAAAAAAAATTAGATTAAAGGAAATTTACGACAAAATTTTAAGGAAGAAATTTTTAAATCAAGGAAAAATATGTCAAGACCCCGTCATGCTTTCACACTTTTGACATTGAAACGGATTTCTAGTTTGATGAATTTTTTTACTGCTTCAAGTATTTGTAAATCAAGAACTTTGCAAGTGTTTTCGTCAAATAGATAACAAAAATTATATGAAAAATACACTTATTCCTCTCATACCAAAAACAAAAGTGTGGCTGGCCGTGGTTGGGTGAAACCACCTAGCCCTAGTCGTGGCATTTGGTGATGGTTGGGGCCGTGGCACAAAGCCCAGCCATGGCTGGGTAGGTGCTATAACCTGCTACTTTATTATTATTATTATTTAAAAATAATAATAATAATAATGTAGGCATAAATGTATTTAATACCATTTATGTTATTTATTTAACGAAAAACACTAACTACGGTCTTGATTTACAAATTTTCGAAGCACAATTCTAAAATTTATCAAATTGGAAACACGAGGGGTGTCATGACATAATTTTCCTAAAATTAATAATTGTACCTTGATTTCCTTCAAATCCTTGAGGAGGCTGCTATCCATTCTTAAAACAATGAGGCTCCTTCCACGAAAATTAGATGGCAAAGATTCTGAAGGACAATTAGGCCACTCAAGCACTCTTAACGTATTCGGAAGAAAATTGGGCCCCATAGAAAAGTGTGCATTACGAGTAACCATAAGCAATCTTAAGTTTGTCATATTCTCGAAGGCCTTGGAAGTTGGAACTCAATTGCACCTTGTCTTCTCCTTCAGGCAAATCTACCAATATGCCTTGAATTTTGTTTGTTCCCTAGTAAGGCAATGAATCAGTATAAGCTAGCAAAACTAAAGTATAAAGTTCTCCACGTTTTAGCACTTGCTAGAATTATAGCTTATATATACTGTAAAAAGGACACAACATTTCATTCCACCTATCTTTCTTTTAGTGTTGCTTTTCATTATGAGATTTTCAAAATAAGTAATTTTATTTTTGGTATAAAGATGTTCCAAAGTTGAGTGATCACCATGTTCGAAAGGTCAATATTTTGTACCCTTTCTTTTTTTAAATATTTACCAATTACTCTTACCTATTAGAAAAACAAAACACTAAAAACTATGCCTACCTTTGAAATAGAATAAAGGACGACAGCGTATGATGAATTTTATTTATTCTTATTTACAATCATTTTATTTGTTTGATTGTTTTTAATATATGCGTGTGTATAAATCTTCATCCTTTTTCACAAAAGAAAAAAGTGAAATATTTTTCAACTATGTTTACTTGTGAAAAAGAAACAAATATAAAATTAAAAGAGTCTCTGATGTAACTTCTTACCTCACCATTCTCAAGGACTCTTGAACATCTTCATGAAACCATAATCTACTGCGTGACTAGGGTCTACAGGTGATTCTTGTGAACAATTTCTCTACCCATGTCCATAATAAGTTGTGCATTTCAAAACATTCCCATGAATGGTTATGAGAGAGCTCTCTATAAGTACATCAATACCATCAATTGAGGAGTAATTGTTGTATTCATAAGAACTATCTACATCAATAGCATCAATTGAGGAGTTATAAGAACTATCCAGCATTTTAATATCATTTGCATTCCACCTTATGAAAAAACATGCAATGTCAAGATAAATGTTCTTTTCATTTTGTTCCAATCCATCATAACTTATTCTAAGTCTTTGCAGAATATCTTTTTGAGGAATGCTTTTGTACTTATTCAAAGCACTTATCCATTTATCTATATCTTTACCACACAAATATGAACCTAGCACTTCTAAAGCTAGTGGAAGGCCCCCAACAAAACTTATTGCATATTTCACTAGTTTCAGAAAATCATCAGGAGGATTGTCTTTTTTGAAAGCGTTCCAACAAAAGAGCTCAAGAGCTTCTTTCGAGTACAATTCCTTCACCTCATATATTAGAGCATCAGCTACTCCATGATCTGTCAATACTTTCCTATCTCTTGTCGTTATGATGATCCTACTTCCTAGACCAAACCAATTAACTTCTCCGGCCAATTTATCTAATTGATCCAATTTATGATCTACATCATCAAGAATATGGAGTATCCTTTTAGAGCAAAACCTTTTCTTTATCATAGTAATTCCTTGATCGATCTTGTCAACCTTTACATCTTGTCGTCTAGGATTTTCGAAAGAAGTGTATTTTGTAATTGGACCATACCCAAATATTGCTTAGAAGTTTCTCTAACATTTGGAAGAAAACATCGACTTCAAATTGAGAAGCAATCAAGTTGTAGATGTCTGGGCAATAGTTGTCTTACCAATTCCACCAGCTCTAAGATCCCTACCATACGTATATGATCATTCTTCTCAATACTTAAAGTGAATTGATCTAGTTTACACGAGACTCTATTCCAACTGGATGTTTTGCGGGTAAGTATGTGTCATTCACAATTGCTGAGACATTTTGAACAATTTTGTAAATGAATTCAGCTTCATTCCTACCAAACACCAAAAAAAAAAAAAAAAAAAAATAGAAATGTTTAATGAGCTGAACTTTTCATATGAAAAACATATAATATATATACAGGCTCACTCACCCATAGATATATGTATGTAAGTAATTGGAATCAGGGAAAAAATCTGCAATGAATGCACAAGATTGAAAAGAAATACCGTAATTCTCTAAATCCCATCCAGACAAATTGGCCACTTGTTTTAGGGCTGCCTTCCATTTTTCACTTTCTCATCATCATTTAACCTTTTGCATGTTTTGCCAATGCATTTTATAATTACCCTTTGATACCGTACATCCGATGGGTTCACCTTGTAAAACTCTTGTATTACTTGACTCTTTGTTTCAACGATTTTTAGTAGCTCATCTAAGCACCATTTGGATGATGCATAGTCTTTGGAGAATATAACAATTGAAATCTTTGACTCTCCTATAGCTTTGAGAAGTCTGAAGAAATCTCCTCGCCGCTTCTAAGCTCCTCATCATCAATGAAGGTGTTGATTCCCTTTGATGCAAAGTGTAGATGGGCGAGTAAATTGAGACGAGTATCTTTGCCCTAAAACTCAAGAATACATCGTACTGCATGGATGAATGGACGAAGATGAAGAAGTGGAAGAGCTCCTCGGAAGGCGTGGAAGAATGTTCATTAGTACTAGAATTCTTCATCATAACAAACGTTCAGAAAGCACAACCATGAGAATGAGAAGGAGGCTTGAAGAAGCGATCGAGGTGGGCCAAGAAATTTTATGGGTGGGGCAAGCCAAATTTTTTTGTTCTTTAGAATTTTTTATTAAAAAAATTATTTTGGTTGTTTTTATGAACTAAAGACTACCGTAGGGCCAAAAAAGTGGACATTTGAAAGTAAGGCCAAAAAAAAAAAAAAAAAAAAAAACTTAGTGGGGATGGGCCAACAAAATTAAAAATATGACCAAAAGTTTTATTGGATATGACCAAAAATTTAAAAATATGGCCTTTTTTTTTTTGAGAACAAATGACTAAAATTAAAACTTTAACTTTTTTTTTTCCTTATTTTGGGGACCATGGCCCACCCCCCCCTCCCTCCGTCTCTGCCGCCGGTGATAGCCCTGTGTACCATCTTATCTCCTCCATGTCGTGTAGAGATCCAATCCTCTCTAGTCTCTAGAGATAATTGCCTTGCAGAACCACCTTTACTTTAGTCTTTAGCTCTTTGAGTTAAAGGGAAAATTAATTAAAGTGGATGCTGCAAACAGAGCATTTTGTTTGATGGATAAAATTTATGCAGAGGTTTAAGAAGCTTCGTTGAAACTTCCTAAGGTATCCCATGCGATGATATTAATCATCACCCTCCTCTAGTTACAAGTAATTACATATTGTTCCTCTTTAATTTTTTTATTTTATTTTTATTTGGTCTACGTACTTCTAGAACCTATCACCTAATTGATAATGTTCCTCAAATTTTTAATTGTGACAATATTTTTCTCAAGGCTCAAACTACAAAAACATTATCAATGTTAATTCCAAAGCTAAAAAAACATTGATAATATTCCCCCAAATTAAGAAATGTTTGGCTTTGGCATGACATTATTATACGCAAAATTGAACTTTCCAAAGCATCATATTCGCCTTGTATTCGAGTTAAAGCTAAAGCTGGAAAAGATTTGCGCGTTCATATCTCTAAACTCTCATCTATCTTTTGTTCAGAAATTAAAAATAAAAATTAAAAAATTTATCTTTTGTTCAAATTAAATGAAAAGTTCAGAGGAAATGATACGTATCAAAACTAAGTCGAGGATAAGTTTATGATATTCAATGGTCGTAGGGACCCTGTGGAAAAGTGTTCAAAGCTAAAATGGGAAAGGAGGATGAGAAAGAAAAAGGGTATGAATGTATGATGCGATGAGAAAGAAAAATAAATAAAATGGCAAAGGGGGGAAATGTTGGTGCCAACTGCCGACTAAGGAAATAATATTAAAAAAAAGTTAAAATTTTACTTTTAGGGATCTTTGCATTTGGAAAGGAAGTCTAACCCGTGCTATATTTAATAATCTTCGCAACAATCTCTTTAAATAGAAGTTAAACTTAAAAGAAAAATTCATTTTATTAAATTTAGAGAGTTATTTTTAAAATATATGAGTCAAATATTTAGAGAGTTATTTTTAGTTAAATATTATTAGTTCATTAATTTAAGCCAATCAAGACAAAGGATGGTAAGAAATAAGCAAAAAATTATATAACTTTAACTTTCTTGAAATTTATGGAGCATCTACGATGACAAGCGTTAAATATAAAGTAAATAATGGAGTTTGCTAAATGCGTGTTTTCATGAGTTTTGTTAAATTTTGAGAAAAGTTAAATATAAAGAGCTCATTATGAATACTCTAATATTTACTAAAAAAAAAAACTTATTAAATGATATTTTTGTTCAAATTTTTTTAAAAATAAATATGTCGAACACAAAATAAATTATTTTACACGTGATCGTTGCCTTTTTACTCGTCTATCATTCCACCAAGAGAAATGTTAAAGTCACAACATAGACCCAAGACCTTCTCTCTTACGTGTCATTTAAAAATAAAAAAATTAAAGTTTGGTGTTTTGAATTCAATTTTGTTTTTGGTTTTTTTTTTTTTTTTTTTTCTTTTTAATGACAAGTAGGAGAGAAATGGGTCTTTATTGAATCTATATTGTAGTTGTATCACATCTCTCTTCCATCAGTGACTTTGTACTGCCCTGGTGGACTCCACACTGTTTTGGCGGAAGATTAGCAATTATGATCACACGATTCAAGCATAAATGCTTTAAAATGAGCCCGTAGGATTTGTGCGATTATCCGATGTTGGGTTTAGATGAAAGATTTTCTTATCGCTTTATTTGCGATATTGTATTATATTTACTAGCCAAGATTGCATAGTGCATATGATACCCTTTTAACGAATTTTAAGAGGGTATCCTATGCACTATGCATTGAGGTTATAGTAGAATACTTAATTTAAAAAATTAAAAGTAGCCCTAGAGAAAGGGTGACAACAGACAAACTTCCCCACACGAGACAAAAATCAAATAGAAAACTATGTGGGCGTGGAAAGGAAGCTTAGGAAGCTTCATGGCAACTTCTCTAAGGGCTATCCTAAGCATTGAGATTATAGCATTAGGAGCTACTTAATTTCATATTTGCCTTGTATTCGGGTTCAAGTTCAAGTTGAAAAGATTGCGCTTAATTTGGTTCATATTTCTAGACTCTCATCAATCTTTCGTTCAGAATTAAAAAAAAAAAAAAATCTATCTTTTGTTCAAATTAAATAACAATTTGAAGTAAAAATGCTTAGTTAGATAATCCAAAGGAGGAGGACTGTTTGATCAAGACATTATACAAATGTAAAGCACAAAACAATTATATATACACTACAAAAAAAGCTATTTTACGCGTGCAAAGCGGTATAATTTTTGCACGTCGGCATTTTTTCACGTAAAAATGCCACATCGGAAAATATTTTGGCGTGCTAAAAATAGCGTCAATTTCTACAACACGATTTAGTATGTCGGAAATTTATGATGCACGTTTGGGCGTCGAGAATTCTGACGTGCTAAATATAGCGTGAAAAAAAAAAAAAGTCCAAATTTTGAAATTTTTCCTCTTCTTATTTGAAATTTTTCCTTTCCCTCTTTTTCTTCTTTTTTCTTCTCCTCATTTATTTTCCCCCTCTCTCTCTCTCTCTCTCTCAATCTCCCTTCTCCACAGATCGAAGAAATTAAAGGAGAAGAAGAAAAGAAAGGAGAAGAGAAGCTAAAAGAAAAAAAGAAAGGGAGAAGGGAAGAAGAAGAGAAAACTCAGAAGAAAAGAAAGAGAAAGAAGAAGAAGAAGAGAAGCAAAAGAAAAAACAAAAAAAAAAACAGAGAAGATAAGAAGAAGAAGAAGAAGAGGAAGAAGCTAGAAGAGAAGATTAGAAGAGAGAGAGAGAGAGAGTGAAGAAAAACAGAGAGAGAAATTTGAGATCTCTGCACCATGGTGTGCAGATCTCTGCACTATGGTGCAGATCGAGAAGAGAGATCTGCGGCAGCGTGAGGAGCTGCCGTGTAGAGGAATTCTAAAAAAAAAAAAAAATTGAAAAATTAATTTAAATTAAAAAATCCAGAAAAAATTAAAAAAAAATTATTATTATTTTTAATTAATTTTAAATTTCGATGTGTCAATTTTGATACTTGGGAAAATTTGACGTGTTAAATCCAACACGTCAAAAATTTCGATGTGTTGGATCTAACACGTTAAGAATTTTGACATACCATCTTTGCACGTCGAGAAAATTTTCATTCTTGACACTCACAATATTGGCGCTGAAACATGTCAAAATTGCCCGTCATGAGGATTCTTGACATGTCGGACCACGACACGTCAGGAAAATCTATGTCGATAAAATTGTTTTTTTGTAGTGATACATAATGAAAATGGTGGCAAGAAATATATTTCTATACTAAAATGTACTTCACTTTTGAAGTATAGATATTATAAATGTAAAGGCCCACTTCAAGTAATAGCCAAAATCATTTTTATCAATTTTAGCTATTTAAAAAAATAAAAAAATAAAATTACTTCAATTTAGTGATCTCCGCTTCGTGGCGTGATCGATCTCCAATCGATTGAGCTAGTATTCTTTAAGAACTTCATAAAGAAATCTTAGGAAAGAAAATATGTTATCAAATTTATCTATTCTCATTTTGGAAAGCATTGAAATCAAAATTTTGCCTTCCTATACAAATGATTTTATGGCGAAGACTTTAAAATCACCAAACCATTATTCCTTCTTAATTTAAATTTTGCAAAGAGGGCATCATGTAATTGCATTTCAAAACTCCTTACATTAAGCAAATTCCTAAACTAACGTGAGACTTGGAAAGGCGAAATCTTCTTTTGTTCCAAAACTTTAGCCACATTTGAAATTATAAGTGTCAAGGATACCAAATCTTTTATCAAGAGATAGTAACTAAGATGATATAGAACTTTTCATTGAAATGATCAAAACATACAATTAATAAAAATATATATACTACGGACACAAATTAATAAGATCTACATCATCTTGGTACCTTTTTCTTAATAAAAATTTGATACTCCTAACATTTTTCAATGTAAAAGACGTTTCCCTAAGAACTGTGATATTTGCGTCATAAATTACTATATGTTCTATACGTTTTTTTTGTTGTTTGACATTGTCAAATATCTTTGTTATGACATTTGTCTCATTATCGTTTGCTACTCACGTGAGTTGATGCAAGACTCAATCTTCAAAATTTAAGTCCTTTTAAGTTTAAGCATCATAGGGTAATGCTTCATAAAACACTTTTCTTTCAAAAATTACTTTTTAGAAAAAATTATAAATTTATAAAAATAAAATGTCATAAGCTAAAGCATGTAAGCAAAGAATGACAACAGGACCAACTTGAGAGCCTCAGCAGCAACTCTAATGTGGCTTCTGCAAGGAACGGAGGAAATTGATGAGGTTTAGCCACTGTACATGATAATTGTCTAAAAAAAGTTTCTGAAGCAATAATTTTTATTTTGGTCATTCTTTTATTTGGTATTTTATTTTTAAATAAAAATGTATTTTTATTCATGATAATGACCATTTTTTTTTTTAAAAAATGATCACTATTATGAAGAAAAATACAATTTTTATTTTTAAAATATGTACCAAATAAAAGATGACAAAATTAAATATTTCTTCAAAACTTTTTAATTTTAATTTTGTTATTTTTAAATTATAAAATAAGGAAAAAGTTTAAAGAAAATACAGTTTTATTTTAAAAAATACCAAAAAGAATAACCAAGATAAAATTATTAGCTTCAAAATTTTCTTATTTTCTTATTTAGTTATTTTCAAATTAAAAATAAGGCAAAAGTTGGCCCCAAGTTGGACAAAATAGTTGAGCCTTTAGCATTTTCCTATTATTAAACTTTAATATAATATTAACTTTAAAAGTCACGTCTACAATCTAACAAACAATACAAGCATAGAGATTTTTGTAACAAAAATCAAGGGTAGTGTGTATATATAGACATATGTAAATACATTTAAGGTAAATCTGATTCTTGCCATTTCTAAAATCCTATCATAAAAATGACAAAAGGGACCGAAACTTTATATGCTTAGTGAAAGAATCCACAGGGAGGACTAATCAAGACCTTAAATGCATCACAAGTACAAAACAATTATAATAAATGAAAATGGCAAGAAATATAATTTCTAAATGAAAATGTACTTCACTCTTCAACTATAGATATTATAAATGTCAATAAATAAGACACTTTATGTATTGTAGATTATCTAAGAGATTTAAAGACTAAAACTTAATTTATTTGCTATAAAGCCAAAACTCTTTCACTACAGGACATGAAGCCAAAGTGTGTGCTCTTAATTTATCATGATTAATATCACTAAAACATTGTGGAAGATGCGTTAAATTTGTTGTTTGAGGAAAATGGCTGGTTGTTCACACAACATTATCACCAATTCAAACTTCAAATTTAATTAGTGATATAAGAAAAACAAATAATAATGAATTTTAAACTTTTTGTGAAGAAAGTTTTGTATTAATTATTTAACTTTTAAATAAAAATAAAAATTTAGGGAAAAAAATCAGCAAACGAGGCCTTAATTACTTGCTCGTACATGCCATGAGGTGAAGTTGTTCAAACATTTCATTCAATTTTTTCCACAAAATCAACGATATGATGGTCTTCCTGAAGTTTCTGTACAGTCCTTTCACTCTCAAAATTGACGTTTGTTTTTGACAAGTTGACTCTCAAGTCTCAAGTCTTATTTGAAATTTTTGTCCAGCCATTGTTTCACATGGAAATTTCTCAGAAAGCACTGGAAATAAAGGTCGATTGACAAACCATTTTGCTCTTTTCCACTGTTCACATTACTTTTTTAAAAAAAAAAAAATTAATATCATAACATTCTTATTTTTTCACTTTTTATTATTATTCAAATAAAAATTACTAAAATAAAACTTTTCATTTTCATACAAAAATATTCAAAACTTTATACCGTATCAATCCGTCAACTACAATATCTAACACAAGACATTGAAAGGATATATGGGGTGTTTGATATCATTGTTTAGAAGGTGTTTTTGTGTGTTTTCATATGACATAATTGTGAAAAATATTTTGAATTTTTATGAGAGTTTTGTCTTCAAAGTTATTTGTTAATATTTTATTTTATTTGGAAAGGAAAAAGAAAGATGGAGCGTGTTAGCTGTACCGCGTGGCGTGGTATAACAAAAAGCGAATGTCATATGATAATCCACTAAATAGCTTTAGGCGTCATTACGAGCCGATCCTCATCGAAGCTGATACATACAAACACGTGGCAGACAATTTTTGTTTGTATATCATCTTTTCAACGTTTTAGATGTCACAAAACTTACCAAGAAAACCCTGCATTTGCCCATTCAATTATGTATTACAACTCACAAGTGCAAGATATTCCTTGTTAAAGTAATGATTAAGTGATTAAATTTACCTCTTCCTATAAATTTAAGTTTTTGGGATAACTAGTAGTTTAACATTCCTTACTCTTTGCGTATTCTTAACGCTATATATATATATATATACATATATATATATTTTTTCCTTTTCCTTTTCAACGAAAGATGAACTTATTTTAACTTTTTGTGTGTTTTATTCTAAAAGCACAAAATATTATTGTTTAAAACCTTAAAACATTTCAAACACATGTGACATGTATCCCTTTATTTTTGTATTTCAATGTTTAAAACCTTAAATAATAATTTGAATAATTTATATTTAATATAAAAATATTTTATATTATTATATTATAATTAAAAATTCCTTGTTTTAATTTTTTTGTCTCAAGCCTCAATTTATATTGAGCAGCCTCGATAGGATCAGTGACAAATATTTGAGAAAAACTTTATGTGACGTAGGTGCAAAAGCTTTGAATTACTAAATTGTATTTTATTTTTGTAAAAATATTTATATAATATTACTTTTGGACTATTGGATTTTAATTGAATTAAATTTGAGCATTACTTTTGAGTTATGATGATTAATTAACTAATTATGTGAAATAACATGATTTTTATTTTGAAAAGTATTGAGTACAACTAGTATGATTAAATAGTAGCTGAAATGACAACTTGGCAAAATTTTGCATGGACGTGGGTGCAGGGCTTCAAGTAATTATAGAGAGAAATGTGTTGAAAATTATGCATGCTGCGATAGGAGGGCTCTTGTAAGAATCGAACAGTCAATTCATCGATGATATTCGAACCTCGTTAATTGGTCTTCAATCATGATTTGTAAGATATATTAGAAGGGAAGCATATGAAACAAACCATCATTTGATAAAAGCAACTCTTCACTAATCTTAGACCAAGTGTTAATGAAGAATAATCATATTTTTCTCGAAACTATTGTTTGATTCTCTTAATTGGACTTGGAGGAGAAACTGAAAAGTCGATACCGCTTAATTTGCATAATCAAAAGAGGATAAAACGCGTAAAAGATGGTTGAGGAAGCTTCGTGGCAACTTCCCATGCAATGAGATGAATCATCACCCTCCTGTTAATTTTATTTTTCTTTGTTTCACTAAACATTGTGAAAGATGACTTAAATTTGTTGTTTGAGGAAAAGGGATGGTTGTTCACACACAATTTTCCACCAACCCATCAATCATCAGTTCAGTGGTCTTTCCCCTTCTCGATGAAGTTGCAAAAAGGACCCTTCTCATAGCAAAGTTGACCGTCAATTCTTCCTGAAATTTCTTTTCAGTCGAAATACAAAAACACTTCTTAACAAGTATTATCGATCTGAGTAATGCTAAATATCTTTTTGTGTTCTTTAAAATTGATATTATTTTTAAAATTATTATAGGATTTGTGATAAATCACTATTGAACTTTAATACAATAGTAATTTTAAAAGTCGTATTATTTTTTTAGGGACATAAGAAGAACACAAAGGACATTTTAACACTTATCAATGTTAAGTTTAGCTTAAGAGGAAAAAAAAACAGAAAAGTCTTCAATTGCGCTACATTTACAACCTAACAAATAGTTCAAATAAAGAGATACTTATAAACAGAAATCAAAGGTAGATTGTATATACTATATATAGACATATACATACATTTAGGGTTAATCTGGTTCTTACCATTTCTAAAATCCTGTCATAAAAATGGCCAAAAGGAACACCTTAGTGAATGAATCCAAAGGGAGACTGACCAAGGCATTAAATGCATCTCATCACCAAACAATTATAATCAACGAAAATGGCAAGAAATATATTTCTAAATGAAAATGTACTTCACAATTGAACTAGATACTCAATGAGATCAAGTGATACATACACCCACATCACACAAGGACAAACATTAACTCCTTTCCACATAGTCAAGATAAACATGGCTATCCATTCTAACAAACCAGCCTCCAGATATCACAGAAAATGGAGTTGTGAAATGGATTAATTAAATTTATAAAAATAAAAATGTCATAAGCTAAATCATATAAGCAAAGAATGACAACATGACCAACTTCAGGGCCTCAGCAGCAATTCTAATGTGGCTTCACCTACAAGGAACAGAGGAAATTGATGAGGTTTAGCCACTGTACATCTCTGTTAGCAACCCCAAAAAATAATTTCTCTGTACATCTCTGACTCTCTGTCATAAGCCAAAGAATTTATCCGTGGATATTATTGGCTCAAGTTATTATACTGTACATCTCTGTTAGCCACCAATAAATAAGGAAAGAATGAAAGATCTAAGCGTTGAAAGCCAGGAATTAAGGAACACATAGGTTGCAGAAATGGAAAGAGGATTGTTTCAAATATATATATATATATATCAACAGAAATCAAAGGTAGTGTGTATATACTATATATAAACATATATACATACATTTAGGGTTAATCAGATTCTTGCCATTTCTAAAACCCTGTCATTAAAATGGCAAAAAGGAACAAACGCTTTATATGCTTAGTGAAAGACTCCAAAGAGACTAATCAAGGCATTATATGCATCTCAAGCACAAAACAATTATAATAAATGAAAATGGCAAGAAATAAATTTCTAATTGAAAATGTACTTCACAATTGAACTAGATACTCGATGAGATCAAGTGATACATACACCACATCACACAAGGACAAACATAAACTCCTTTCCACATAGTCAGGATAAACATGGCTATCCATTCTAACAAACCGGCCTCCAGATATCACAGAAAATGGAGTTGTGAAATGGATTAACTAAATTTATAAAAATAAAATGTCATAAGCTAAAGCATGTAAGCAAAGAATGACATTATGACCAACTTCAGAGCCTCAGCAGCAACTCTAATGTGGCTTCACCTGCAAGGAACAGAGGAAATTGATGAGGTTTAACCACTGTACATATCTGTTAGCAAACCCAAAAAAGAATTTCTCAACAATGCTTATTCTTAAACAATGGCTTATTTTGAGCCATATTTTGTGTTGTAATGTACCTTCAATTCTCTTTTAGGATTACAACCTTTTTTTAGATATAAATCATAAACCTTAATTAGAGTTTAAGTGTGTTTTATTGTATGAGAGGAGCCGTCCTTTTGGGTAATTAAAGAAAAAGTGAGAGCTTGTAACCTAAAATCTTTCAACAGTTTTTGGTGAAACAAACGCTCATCCTGGACTTAATTAAGCACTATTTGTCGAACCACTTAAATCCATGGTTTTTGTCCATTATAACCATATAGGTACCAAATGCCACCAATAAATAAGGAAACAATGAAAGATCTAAGCATTCAAAGCCAGGAAAGAACACATAGCTAGCTAGGTAGCGCAGAAATGGAAATATATATATATATATTTGAAGTGGAGGATTATTTCAAAAATATATGTTCTCAATATACTGCTCATTCGCTTGAAAATAAAATTAGGGTTGGAGAAATATCCACTGATCACTAAGAAATCCAAAACCATATAAAAGAATGGTTTTTGCTCTACAAACTTGTCATAGTCAAATCTACAGGATATGACCCCGTTTGTCAATTGCACCAAAAATTCAAAAATAGCATGATCTGCTGCTTCCAAACCAGGAAGAGTTGATCCATAATTAAGTGGGCGGGCAAATCGACAAGCAAATTCTAGAGCTGGGTCCTTCGGGGAAAAAGAAAAAATGTAAAACGCCTCTGAGGTCCTTCAGAGAAGCTGCTGCTTCCTCTGAGAAAACAGAGAAACAGTGATGGAGAAAACAAAGGTATCTTTTGATGTACTTACGATTCAGCAGGCGGCGTATCCTCAGCATTTGAAGAACGCCTCTTTTGTTGAGAGTACCAATTGGATTCAAGTTTCCATCACCATCATCACAGGGTCTCTTTGGGTTGAATTCCATCTATTAAATCAATCGCCTTCTCTCTCGTTACAAGATGTACCAAATGGAATCCACAACTTTTGAAGTGCAATAGCTCTGAAACTTCAAATTTAACTCGCACATGATCAACTCTTGGACATTTAGGGAGGTATTACACATCGTGATACATGGAAGGCGACTTATCATATAAAAGCTTTATGCCATGATTCATGTGTAGTATTCCTTGAGTGAGTGGGAGGATTCCATGAATGGCTGGAATAAATAAAGTATTGGCCATATCATAGAATTGAACGCATATAAAATTTATGTGTCATAAGGGCCAAGTGGGAGAATGTAAGAAATTCCATTAAAGTATGTCCCTTATGTCACATATATTATTGTAATTACGATTCATTAATTTATTCCAATTAAAGCTTATTGTGTAAATCAAATATTCTGATTAAATTCTGATTTAATTCTTGTGGAACAAGTATTTGATTTCAATCAAATACAGATTAAATTACGATTTAATTCTTGTGGAACAAGTATTTGATTTAATTAAAGATTTTATTTTTGTGGAATCAATTAGCTGTATTGATTTGATTTTTATTCCTTGATGGGAGGAATAATTAAGGTAACACTCTAATTGGGGTCCCGACCTACCTATAAATAATGCTGTGTATTCCATCAATTGGCACTCTTGTGGCATAGGTCGGAAGAACCTCTCAATATTTTTTGTTTTCAGATTTGTTTACGTGAAGTTGTTCTTCAATTGGCTTGAGCAAAGTATGGCTAGAGGTATTTATATAATTATTCATTCCACTGCTAATTTTTATTGTCAATTAGCATTTAATTATATATTGAATTCTTATAAGCCGTAATTCCATGTCGAACATTTTTTCCTTCTACATACTGTATTCCAACAACAGTTTCAGCAACAGCAGAGAGCATATTGTGAACTCCCCAAACATATCTGCATGCTCATCAATATCTATTTCACATGAATTACTATTTGAAACCTTTTTATGATAATTGAACCAATCTGGAATCTTATTTCCCGAAACTACACAGTCAAAGCAACGAGCTTGACAACATCCCTGTTACACAAATATGACAAATTTTCTGTGATACAACCTACAAATCAAGGCACACAGACTTGTATATGAGAGAGAGAGCATAGCTTAATCTATTAAGGAAAGAAGTTACCTTCAATGGCTGAGCTATTGCCACAGTTTGCACATTCTGATAGGTTGTAGAAGGAGCACCACTGCCCGCCGGTCCTCGTGCCGAACAAGTTGTTTCATACCTTACTACCTCTGGATACAACCATGTACTAAATAATTGAGATGTTTGTGGTTCTTCCAAAAATGTTTCCAATGACTTGCACCCCTCTGCAGACACTGCTTTTATCTTTGGTGGAAGTCTTGAAATTTTTTGAAGTTGCTTGCAATTATCCAAATGAAGCATTGACAAGGAAACAAATCTTTCGATGCATGGAGGAATAGTATCAATAACACTCCCCGATAGATATAAGCATTGCAATGTGGAGGAGCAATTAAATATCGTAAAGAAACTTGATCCTGATAGGTCACAATTTTGTAGACGCAACTCAAATATTTGTGGAAACACTTTTTTGGGAAATACTATCGATGAACAATCATCATTAGAAACACTTGAATTCGTGGGAGGTAGCAATGGGAGTAAGTCGTCTGGATCTAATGAAATTTCTGATTCATTCGAGGGCGATGAACAATCATCGTAAGAAACACTTGAATTCGTGGGAGGTAGCAATGGGAGTAAGTCGTCTAGATCTAATGAAATTTCTGATTCATTCGAGGGCATGTATTGTCCAATATCCTTCATCTTATCTGAAATTGTAACAAGATTTGAACAACCGTTGACATATAACAAATTTATACACTGCAACTGATAAATGCTGCTTGGAAGATGCATAAGGTTTTTGTTACCGGCTATGTTTAATACTTTAAGCCCAATGAGATACGCAATAGATGAAGGCAATTCTTTATACTGGTATCTTCAAAGTTGATGGTTTCTAAATACTCCATCTGACACTCAATTTCAGGAAAGTATTCAAGCCTTGAGCCACCATGAACATAAAGACGCGTTTTAGATTTCGACTTGAGCCTTCGAGCGGCTGAGCTTATAGCATAGCACAAGACTCAAAGAAACTATCTTCTGAAGCAATCCAACAGAATCATGAACCTCAGCTAAATTTTACAACCATCAAGCGTCAAATACTCTAAATTTGGACAATTTGAAACATCAAGAAAGTATTCAAGCCTTGAGCAATATTTAGCAGAAAGACGTTTTAGAGATTTCAAGTTGAGCATTCTTGGAAAATGGCCGAGCTTACGGCATTGGTTAAGACTCAAAGAAACTAGCTTCTTAAGCAATCCAACAGAATCATGAACCTCAGCTAAATTTCTACAACCATCAAGCACCAAATACTCTAAATTTTGACTGCTTGAAACATCAGGAATATTTCTAGGAGTTCACAATTAGAAATCCATAATTGTCGTGCTTTGAAAATTCTGTAGAAAAAAAAAAAATTAGATTAAAGGAAATTTACGACAAAATTTTAAGGAAGAAATTTTTAAATCAAGGAAAAATATGTCAAGACCCCGTCATGCTTTCACACTTTTGACATTGAAACGGATTTCTAGTTTGATGAATTTTTTTACTGCTTCAAGTATTTGTAAATCAAGAACTTTGCAAGTGTTTTCGTCAAATAGATAACAAAAATTATATGAAAAATACACTTATTCCTCTCATACCAAAAACAAAAGTGTGGCTGGCCGTGGTTGGGTGAAACCACCTAGCCCTAGTCGTGGCATTTGGTGATGGTTGGGGCCGTGGCACAAAGCCCAGCCATGGCTGGGTAGGTGCTATAACCTGCTACTTTATTATTATTATTATTTAAAAATAATAATAATAATAATGTAGGCATAAATGTATTTAATACCATTTATGTTATTTATTTAACGAAAAACACTAACTACGGTCTTGATTTACAAATTTTCGAAGCACAATTCTAAAATTTATCAAATTGGAAACACGAGGGTGTCATGACATAATTTTCCTAAAATTAATAATTGTACCTTGATTTCCTTCAAATCCTTGAGGAGGCTGCTATCCATTCTTAAAACAATGAGGCTCCTTCCACGAAAATTAGATGGCAAAGATTCTGAAGGACAATTAGGCCACTCAAGCACTCTTAACGTATTCGGAAGAAAATTGGGCCCCATAGAAAAGTGTGCATTACGAGTAACCATAAGCAATCTTAAGTTTGTCATATTCTCGAAGGCCTTGGAAGTTGGAACTCAATTGCACCTTGTCTTCTCCTTCAGGCAAATCTACCAATATGCCTTGAATTTTGTTTGTTCCCTAGTAAGGCAATGAATCAGTATAAGCTAGCAAAACTAAAGTATAAAGTTCTCCACGTTTTAGCACTTGCTAGAATTATAGCTTATATATACTGTAAAAAGGACACAACATTTCATTCCACCTATCTTTCTTTTAGTGTTGCTTTTCATTATGAGATTTTCAAAATAAGTAATTTTATTTTTGGTATAAAGATGTTCCAAAGTTGAGTGATCACCATGTTCGAAAGGTCAATATTTTGTACCCTTTCTTTTTTTAAATATTTACCAATTACTCTTACCTATTAGAAAAACAAAACACTAAAAAACTATGCCTACCTTTGAAATAGAATAAAGGACGACAGCGTATGATGAATTTTATTTATTCTTATTTACAATCATTTTATTTGTTTGATTGTTTTTAATATATGCGTGTGTATAAATCTTCATCCTTTTTCACAAAAGAAAAAAGTGAAATATTTTTCAACTATGTTTACTTGTGAAAAAGAAACAAATATAAAATTAAAAGAGTCTCTGATGTAACTTCTTACCTCACCATTCTCAAGGACTCTTGAACATCTTCATGAAACCATAATCTACTGCGTGACTAGGGTCTACAGGTGATTCTTGTGAACAATTTCTCTACCCATGTCCATAATAAGTTGTGCATTTCAAAACATTCCCATGAATGGTTATGAGAGAGCTCTCTATAAGTACATCAATACCATCAATTGAGGAGTAATTGTTGTATTCATAAGAACTATCTACATCAATAGCATCAATTGAGGAGTTATAAGAACTATCTAGCATTTTAATATCATCTGCATTCCACCTACTTATGAAAAAACATGCAATGTCAAGAAAAATTGTCTTTTCATTGTCCTCCAATCCATCATAACTTATTCTAAGTCTTTCCATAATTTTTTTTGGAGGAATGCTTTTGTACTTATTCAAAGCACTTATCCATTTATCTATATCTTTACCACACAAATATGAACCTAGCACTTCTAAAGCTAGTGGAAGGCCCCCAACAAAACTTATTGCATATTTCACTAGTTTCAGAAAATCATCAGGAGGATTGTCTTTTTTGAAAGCGTTCCAACAAAAGAGCTCAAGAGCTTCTTTCGAGTACAATTCCTTCACCTCATATATTAGAGCATCAGCTACTCCATGATCTGTCAATACTTTCCTATCTCTTGTCGTTATGATGATCCTACTTCCTAGACCAAACCAATTAACTTCTCCGGCCAATTTATCTAATTGATCCAATTTATGATCTACATCATCAAGAATATGGAGTACCCTTTTAGAGCAAAACCTTTTCTTTATCATAGTAATTCCTTGATCGATCTTGTCAACCTTTACATCTTGTCGTCTAGGATTTTCGAAAGAAGTGTATTTTGTAATTGGACCATACCCAAATATTGCTTAGAAGTTTCTCTAACATTTGGAAGAAAACATCGACTTCAAATTGAGAAGCAATCAAGTTGTAGATGTCTGGGCAATAGTTGTCTTACCAATTCCACCAGCTCTAAGATCCCTACCATACGTATATGATCATTCTTCTCAATACTTAAAGTGAATTGATCTAGTTTACACGAGACTCTATTCCAACTGGATGTTTTGCGGGTAAGTATGTGTCATTCACAATTGCTGAGACATTTTGAACAATTTTGTAAATGAATTCAGCTTCATTCCTACCAAACACCAAAAAAAAAAAAAAAAAAAAATAGAAATGTTTAATGAGCTGAACTTTTCATATGAAAAACATATAATATATATACAGGCTCACTCACCCATAGATATATGTATGTAAGTAATTGGAATCAGGGAAAAAATCTGCAATGAATGCACAAGATTGAAAAGAAATACCGTAATTCTCTAAATCCCATCCAGACAAATTGGCCACTTGTTTTAGGGCTGCCTTCCATTTTTCACTTTCTCATCATCATTTAACCTTTTGCATGTTTTGCCAATGCATTTTATAATTACCCTTTGATACCGTACATCCGATGGGTTCACCTTGTAAAACTCTTGTATTACTTGACTCTTTGTTTCAACGATTTTTAGTAGCTCATCTAAGCACCATTTGGATGATGCATAGTCTTTGGAGAATATAACAATTGAAATCTTTGACTCTCCTATAGCTTTGAGAAGTCTGAAGAAATCTCCTCGCCGCTTCTAAGCTCCTCATCATCAATGAAGGTGTTGATTCCCTTTGATGCAAAGTGTAGATGGGCGAGTAAATTGAGACGAGTATCTTTGCCCTAAAACTCAAGAATACATCGTACTGCATGGATGAATGGACGAAGATGAAGAAGTGGAAGAGCTCCTCGGAAGGCGTGGAAGAATGTTCATTAGTACTAGAATTCTTCATCATAACAAACGTTCAGAAAGCACAACCATGAGAATGAGAAGGAGGCTTGAAGAAGCGATCGAGGTGGGCCAAGAAATTTTATGGGTGGGGCAAGCCAAATTTTTTTGTTCTTTAGAATTTTTTATTAAAAAAATTATTTTGGTTGTTTTTATGAACTAAAGACTACCGTAGGGCCAAAAAAGTGGACATTTGAAAGTAAGGCCAAAAAAAAAAAAAAAAAAAAAAACTTAGTGGGGATGGGCCAACAAAATTAAAAATATGACCAAAAGTTTTATTGGATATGACCAAAAATTTAAAAATATGGCCTTTTTTTTTTTGAGAACAAATGACTAAAATTAAAACTTTAACTTTTTTTTTTCCTTATTTTGGGGACCATGGCCCACCCCCCCCTCCCTCCGTCTCTGCCGCCGGTGATAGCCCTGTGTACCATCTTATCTCCTCCATGTCGTGTAGAGATCCAATCCTCTCTAGTCTCTAGAGATAATTGCCTTGCAGAACCACCTTTACTTTAGTCTTTAGCTCTTTGAGTTAAAGGGAAAATTAATTAAAGTGGATGCTGCAAACAGAGCATTTTGTTTGATGGATAAAATTTATGCAGAGGTTTAAGAAGCTTCGTTGAAACTTCCTAAGGTATCCCATGCGATGATATTAATCATCACCCTCCTCTAGTTACAAGTAATTACATATTGTTCCTCTTTAATTTTTTTATTTTATTTTTATTTGGTCTACGTACTTCTAGAACCTATCACCTAATTGATAATGTTCCTCAAATTTTTAATTGTGACAATATTTTTCTCAAGGCTCAAACTACAAAAACATTATCAATGTTAATTCCAAAGCTAAAAAAACATTGATAATATTCCCCCAAATTAAGAAATGTTTGGCTTTGGCATGACATTATTATACGCAAAATTGAACTTTCCAAAGCATCATATTCGCCTTGTATTCGAGTTAAAGCTAAAGCTGGAAAAGATTTGCGCGTTCATATCTCTAAACTCTCATCTATCTTTTGTTCAGAAATTAAAAATAAAAAATAAAAAATTTATCTTTTGTTCAAATTAAATGAAAAGTTCAGAGGAAATGATACGTATCAAAACTAAGTCGAGGATAAGTTTATGATATTCAATGGTCGTAGGGACCCCTGTGGAAAAGTGTTCAAAGCTAAAATGGGAAAGGAGGATGAGAAAGAAAAAGGGTATGAATGTATGATGCGATGAGAAAGAAAAATAAATAAAATGGCAAAGGGGGGAAATGTTGGTGCCAACTGCCGACTAAGGAAATAATATTAAAAAAGTTAAAATTTTACTTTTAGGGATCTTTGCATTTGGAAAGGAAGTCTAACCCGTGCTATATTTAATAATCTTCGCAACAATCTCTTTAAATAGAAGTTAAACTTAAAAGAAAAATTCATTTTATTAAATTTAGAGAGTTATTTTTAAAATATATGAGTCAAATATTTAGAGAGTTATTTTTAGTTAAATATTATTAGTTCATTAATTTAAGCCAATCAAGACAAAGGATGGTAAGAAATAAGCAAAAAATTATATAACTTTAACTTTCTTGAAATTTATGGAGCATCTACGATGACAAGCGTTAAATATAAAGTAAATAATGGAGTTTGCTAAATGCGTGTTTTCATGAGTTTTGTTAAATTTTGAGAAAAGTTAAATATAAAGAGCTCATTATGAATACTCTAATATTTACTAAAAAAAAAAACTTATTAAATGATATTTTTGTTCAAATTTTTTTAAAAATAAATATGTCGAACACAAAATAAATTATTTTACACGTGATCGTTGCCTTTTTACTCGTCTATCATTCCACCAAGAGAAATGTTAAAGTCACAACATAGACCCAAGACCTTCTCTCTTACGTGTCATTTAAAAATAAAAAAATTAAAGTTTGGTGTTTTGAATTCAATTTTGTTTTTGGTTTTTTTTTTTTTTTTTTTTCTTTTTAATGACAAGTAGGAGAGAAATGGGTCTTTATTGAATCTATATTGTAGTTGTATCACATCTCTCTTCCATCAGTGACTTTGTACTGCCCTGGTGGACTCCACACTGTTTTGGCGGAAGATTAGCAATTATGATCACACGATTCAAGCATAAATGCTTTAAAATGAGCCCGTAGGATTTGTGCGATTATCCGATGTTGGGTTTAGATGAAAGATTTTCTTATCGCTTTATTTGCGATATTGTATTATATTTACTAGCCAAGATTGCATAGTGCATATGATACCCTTTTAACGAATTTTAAGAGGGTATCCTATGCACTATGCATTGAGGTTATAGTAGAATACTTAATTTAAAAAATTAAAAGTAGCCCTAGAGAAAGGGTGACAACAGACAAACTTCCCCACACGAGACAAAAATCAAATAGAAAACTATGTGGGCGTGGAAAGGAAGCTTAGGAAGCTTCATGGCAACTTCTCTAAGGGCTATCCTAAGCATTGAGATTATAGCATTAGGAGCTACTTAATTTCATATTTGCCTTGTATTCGGGTTCAAGTTCAAGTTGAAAAGATTGCGCTTAATTTGGTTCATATTTCTAGACTCTCATCAATCTTTCGTTCAGAATTAAAAAAAAAAAAAAATCTATCTTTTGTTCAAATTAAATAACAATTTGAAGTAAAAATGCTTAGTTAGATAATCCAAAGGAGGAGGACTGTTTGATCAAGACATTATACAAATGTAAAGCACAAAACAATTATATATACACTACAAAAAAAGCTATTTTACGCGTGCAAAGCGGTATAATTTTTGCACGTCGGCATTTTTTCACGTAAAAATGCCACATCGGAAAATATTTTGGCGTGCTAAAAATAGCGTCAATTTCTACAACACGATTTAGTATGTCGGAAATTTATGATGCACGTTTGGGCGTCGAGAATTCTGACGTGCTAAATATAGCGTGAAAAAAAAAAAAAGTCCAAATTTTGAAATTTTTCCTCTTCTTATTTGAAATTTTTCCTTTCCCTCTTTTTCTTCTTTTTTCTTCTCCTCATTTATTTTCCCCCTCTCTCTCTCTCTCTCTCTCAATCTCCCTTCTCCACAGATCGAAGAAATTAAAGGAGAAGAAGAAAAGAAAGGAGAAGAGAAGCTAAAAGAAAAAAAGAAAGGGAGAAGGGAAGAAGAAGAGAAAACTCAGAAGAAAAGAAAGAGAAAGAAGAAGAAGAAGAGAAGCAAAAGAAAAAACAAAAAAAAAAACAGAGAAGATAAGAAGAAGAAGAAGAAGAGGAAGAAGCTAGAAGAGAAGATTAGAAGAGAGAGAGAGAGAGAGTGAAGAAAAACAGAGAGAGAAATTTGAGATCTCTGCACCATGGTGTGCAGATCTCTGCACTATGGTGCAGATCGAGAAGAGAGATCTGCGGCAGCGTGAGGAGCTGCCGTGTAGAGGAATTCTAAAAAAAAAAAAAAATTGAAAAATTAATTTAAATTAAAAAATCCAGAAAAAATTAAAAAAAAATTATTATTATTTTTAATTAATTTTAAATTTCGATGTGTCAATTTTGATACTTGGGAAAATTTGACGTGTTAAATCCAACACGTCAAAAATTTCGATGTGTTGGATCTAACACGTTAAGAATTTTGACATACCATCTTTGCACGTCGAGAAAATTTTCATTCTTGACACTCACAATATTGGCGCTGAAACATGTCAAAATTGCCCGTCATGAGGATTCTTGACATGTCGGACCACGACACGTCAGGAAAATCTATGTCGATAAAATTGTTTTTTTGTAGTGATACATAATGAAAATGGTGGCAAGAAATATATTTCTATACTAAAATGTACTTCACTTTTGAAGTATAGATATTATAAATGTAAAGGCCCACTTCAAGTAATAGCCAAAATCATTTTTATCAATTTTAGCTATTTAAAAAAATAAAAAAATAAAATTACTTCAATTTAGTGATCTCCGCTTCGTGGCGTGATCGATCTCCAATCGATTGAGCTAGTATTCTTTAAGAACTTCATAAAGAAATCTTAGGAAAGAAAATATGTTATCAAATTTATCTATTCTCATTTTGGAAAGCATTGAAATCAAAATTTTGCCTTCCTATACAAATGATTTTATGGCGAAGACTTTAAAATCACCAAACCATTATTCCTTCTTAATTTAAATTTTGCAAAGAGGGCATCATGTAATTGCATTTCAAAACTCCTTACATTAAGCAAATTCCTAAACTAACGTGAGACTTGGAAAGGCGAAATCTTCTTTTGTTCCAAAACTTTAGCCACATTTGAAATTATAAGTGTCAAGGATACCAAATCTTTTATCAAGAGATAGTAACTAAGATGATATAGAACTTTTCATTGAAATGATCAAAACATACAATTAATAAAAATATATATACTACGGACACAAATTAATAAGATCTACATCATCTTGGTACCTTTTTCTTAATAAAAATTTGATACTCCTAACATTTTTCAATGTAAAAGACGTTTCCCTAAGAACTGTGATATTTGCGTCATAAATTACTATATGTTCTATACGTTTTTTTTGTTGTTTGACATTGTCAAATATCTTTGTTATGACATTTGTCTCATTATCGTTTGCTACTCACGTGAGTTGATGCAAGACTCAATCTTCAAAATTTAAGTCCTTTTAAGTTTAAGCATCATAGGGTAATGCTTCATAAAACACTTTTCTTTCAAAAATTACTTTTTAGAAAAAATTATAAATTTATAAAAATAAAATGTCATAAGCTAAAGCATGTAAGCAAAGAATGACAACAGGACCAACTTGAGAGCCTCAGCAGCAACTCTAATGTGGCTTCTGCAAGGAACGGAGGAAATTGATGAGGTTTAGCCACTGTACATGATAATTGTCTAAAAAAAGTTTCTGAAGCAATAATTTTTATTTTGGTCATTCTTTTATTTGGTATTTTATTTTTAAATAAAAATGTATTTTTATTCATGATAATGACCATTTTTTTTTTTAAAAAATGATCACTATTATGAAGAAAAATACAATTTTTATTTTTAAAATATGTACCAAATAAAAGATGACAAAATTAAATATTTCTTCAAAACTTTTTAATTTTAATTTTGTTATTTTTAAATTATAAAATAAGGAAAAAGTTTAAAGAAAATACAGTTTTATTTTAAAAAATACCAAAAAGAATAACCAAGATAAAATTATTAGCTTCAAAATTTTCTTATTTTCTTATTTAGTTATTTTCAAATTAAAAATAAGGCAAAAGTTGGCCCCAAGTTGGACAAAATAGTTGAGCCTTTAGCATTTTCCTATTATTAAACTTTAATATAATATTAACTTTAAAAGTCACGTCTACAATCTAACAAACAATACAAGCATAGAGATTTTTGTAACAAAAATCAAGGGTAGTGTGTATATATAGACATATGTAAATACATTTAAGGTAAATCTGATTCTTGCCATTTCTAAAATCCTATCATAAAAATGACAAAAGGGACCGAAACTTTATATGCTTAGTGAAAGAATCCACAGGGAGGACTAATCAAGACCTTAAATGCATCACAAGTACAAAACAATTATAATAAATGAAAATGGCAAGAAATATAATTTCTAAATGAAAATGTACTTCACTCTTCAACTATAGATATTATAAATGTCAATAAATAAGACACTTTATGTATTGTAGATTATCTAAGAGATTTAAAGACTAAAACTTAATTTATTTGCTATAAAGCCAAAACTCTTTCACTACAGGACATGAAGCCAAAGTGTGTGCTCTTAATTTATCATGATTAATATCACTAAAACATTGTGGAAGATGCGTTAAATTTGTTGTTTGAGGAAAATGGCTGGTTGTTCACACAACATTATCACCAATTCAAACTTCAAATTTAATTAGTGATATAAGAAAAACAAATAATAATGAATTTTAAACTTTTTGTGAAGAAAGTTTTGTATTAATTATTTAACTTTTAAATAAAAATAAAAATTTAGGGAAAAAAATCAGCAAACGAGGCCTTAATTACTTGCTCGTACATGCCATGAGGTGAAGTTGTTCAAACATTTCATTCAATTTTTTCCACAAAATCAACGATATGATGGTCTTCCTGAAGTTTCTGTACAGTCCTTTCACTCTCAAAATTGACGTTTGTTTTTGACAAGTTGACTCTCAAGTCTCAAGTCTTATTTGAAATTTTTGTCCAGCCATTGTTTCACATGGAAATTTCTCAGAAAGCACTGGAAATAAAGGTCGATTGACAAACCATTTTGCTCTTTTCCACTGTTCACATTACTTTTTTAAAAAAAAAAAAATTAATATCATAACATTCTTATTTTTTCACTTTTTATTATTATTCAAATAAAAATTACTAAAATAAAACTTTTCATTTTCATACAAAAATATTCAAAACTTTATACCGTATCAATCCGTCAACTACAATATCTAACACAAGACATTGAAAGGATATATGGGGTGTTTGATATCATTGTTTAGAAGGTGTTTTTGTGTGTTTTCATATGACATAATTGTGAAAAATATTTTGAATTTTTATGAGAGTTTTGTCTTCAAAGTTATTTGTTAATATTTTATTTTATTTGGAAAGGAAAAAGAAAGATGGAGCGTGTTAGCTGTACCGCGTGGCGTGGTATAACAAAAAGCGAATGTCATATGATAATCCACTAAATAGCTTTAGGCGTCATTACGAGCCGATCCTCATCGAAGCTGATACATACAAACACGTGGCAGACAATTTTTGTTTGTATATCATCTTTTCAACGTTTTAGATGTCACAAAACTTACCAAGAAAACCCTGCATTTGCCCATTCAATTATGTATTACAACTCACAAGTGCAAGATATTCCTTGTTAAAGTAATGATTAAGTGATTAAATTTACCTCTTCCTATAAATTTAAGTTTTTGGGATAACTAGTAGTTTAACATTCCTTACTCTTTGCGTATTCTTAACGCTATATATATATATATATACATATATATATATTTTTTCCTTTTCCTTTTCAACGAAAGATGAACTTATTTTAACTTTTTGTGTGTTTTATTCTAAAAGCACAAAATATTATTGTTTAAAACCTTAAAACATTTCAAACACATGTGACATGTATCCCTTTATTTTTGTATTTCAATGTTTAAAACCTTAAATAATAATTTGAATAATTTATATTTAATATAAAAATATTTTATATTATTATATTATAATTAAAAATTCCTTGTTTTAATTTTTTTGTCTCAAGCCTCAATTTATATTGAGCAGCCTCGATAGGATCAGTGACAAATATTTGAGAAAAACTTTATGTGACGTAGGTGCAAAAGCTTTGAATTACTAAATTGTATTTTATTTTTGTAAAAATATTTATATAATATTACTTTTGGACTATTGGATTTTAATTGAATTAAATTTGAGCATTACTTTTGAGTTATGATGATTAATTAACTAATTATGTGAAATAACATGATTTTTATTTTGAAAAGTATTGAGTACAACTAGTATGATTAAATAGTAGCTGAAATGACAACTTGGCAAAATTTTGCATGGACGTGGGTGCAGGGCTTCAAGTAATTATAGAGAGAAATGTGTTGAAAATTATGCATGCTGCGATAGGAGGGCTCTTGTAAGAATCGAACAGTCAATTCATCGATGATATTCGAACCTCGTTAATTGGTCTTCAATCATGATTTGTAAGATATATTAGAAGGGAAGCATATGAAACAAACCATCATTTGATAAAAGCAACTCTTCACTAATCTTAGACCAAGTGTTAATGAAGAATAATCATATTTTTCTCGAAACTATTGTTTGATTCTCTTAATTGGACTTGGAGGAGAAACTGAAAAGTCGATACCGCTTAATTTGCATAATCAAAAGAGGATAAAACGCGTAAAAAGATGGTTGAGGAAGCTTCGTGGCAACTTCCCATGCAATGAGATGAATCATCACCCTCCTGTTAATTTTATTTTTTCTTTGTTTCACTAAACATTGTGAAAGATGACTTAAATTTGTTGTTTGAGGAAAAGGGATGGTTGTTCACACACAATTTTCCACCAACCCATCAATCATCAGTTCAGTGGTCTTTCCCCTTCTCGATGAAGTTGCAAAAAGGACCCTTCTCATAGCAAAGTTGACCGTCAATTCTTCCTGAAATTTCTTTTCAGTCGAAATACAAAAACACTTCTTAACAAGTATTATCGATCTGAGTAATGCTAAATATCTTTTTGTGTTCTTTAAAATTGATATTATTTTTAAAATTATTATAGGATTTGTGATAAATCACTATTGAACTTTAATACAATAGTAATTTTAAAAGTCGTATTATTTTTTTAGGGACATAAGAAGAACACAAAGGACATTTTAACACTTATCAATGTTAAGTTTAGCTTAAGAGGAAAAAAAAAAAAAACAGAAAAGTCTTCAATTGCGCTACATTTACAACCTAACAAATAGTTCAAATAAAGAGATACTTATAAACAGAAATCAAAGGTAGATTGTATATACTATATATAGACATATACATACATTTAGGGTTAATCTGGTTCTTACCATTTCTAAAATCCTGTCATAAAAATGGCCAAAAGGAACACCTTAGTGAATGAATCCAAAGGGAGACTGACCAAGGCATTAAATGCATCTCATCACCAAACAATTATAATCAACGAAAATGGCAAGAAATATATTTCTAAATGAAAATGTACTTCACAATTGAACTAGATACTCAATGAGATCAAGTGATACATACACCCACATCACACAAGGACAAACATTAACTCCTTTCCACATAGTCAAGATAAACATGGCTATCCATTCTAACAAACCAGCCTCCAGATATCACAGAAAATGGAGTTGTGAAATGGATTAATTAAATTTATAAAAATAAAAATGTCATAAGCTAAATCATATAAGCAAAGAATGACAACATGACCAACTTCAGGGCCTCAGCAGCAATTCTAATGTGGCTTCACCTACAAGGAACAGAGGAAATTGATGAGGTTTAGCCACTGTACATCTCTGTTAGCAACCCCAAAAAATAATTTCTCTGTACATCTCTGACTCTCTGTCATAAGCCAAAGAATTTATCCGTGGATATTATTGGCTCAAGTTATTATACTGTACATCTCTGTTAGCCACCAATAAATAAGGAAAGAATGAAAGATCTAAGCGTTGAAAGCCAGGAATTAAGGAACACATAGGTTGCAGAAATGGAAAGAGGATTGTTTCAAATATATATATATATATATCAACAGAAATCAAAGGTAGTGTGTATATACTATATATAAACATATATACATACATTTAGGGTTAATCAGATTCTTGCCATTTCTAAAACCCTGTCATTAAAATGGCAAAAGGAACAAACGCTTTATATGCTTAGTGAAAGACTCCAAAGAGACTAATCAAGGCATTATATGCATCTCAAGCACAAAACAATTATAATAAATGAAAATGGCAAGAAATAAATTTCTAATTGAAAATGTACTTCACAATTGAACTAGATACTCGATGAGATCAAGTGATACATACACCACATCACACAAGGACAAACATAAACTCCTTTCCACATAGTCAGGATAAACATGGCTATCCATTCTAACAAACCGGCCTCCAGATATCACAGAAAATGGAGTTGTGAAATGGATTAACTAAATTTATAAAAATAAAATGTCATAAGCTAAAGCATGTAAGCAAAGAATGACATTATGACCAACTTCAGAGCCTCAGCAGCAACTCTAATGTGGCTTCACCTGCAAGGAACAGAGGAAATTGATGAGGTTTAACCACTGTACATATCTGTTAGCAAACAAAAAGAATTTCTCAACAATGCTTATTCTTAAACAATGGCTTATTTTGAGCCATATTTTGTGTTGTAATGTACCTTCAATTCTCTTTTAGGATTACAACCTTTTTTTAGATATAAATCATAAACCTTAATTAGAGTTTAAGTGTGTTTTATTGTATGAGAGGAGCCGTCCTTTTGGGTAATTAAAGAAAAAGTGAGAGCTTGTAACCTAAAATCTTTCAACAGTTTTTGGTGAAACAAACGCTCATCCTGGACTTAATTAAGCACTATTTGTCGAACCACTTAAATCCATGGTTTTTGTCCATTATAACCATATAGGTACCAAATGCCACCAATAAATAAGGAAACAATGAAAGATCTAAGCATTCAAAGCCAGGAAAGAACACATAGCTAGCTAGGTAGCGCAGAAATGGAAATATATATATATATATTTGAAGTGGAGGATTATTTCAAAAATATATGTTCTCAATATACTGCTCATTCGCTTGAAAATAAAATTAGGGTTGGAGAAATATCCACTGATCACTAAGAAATCCAAAACCATATAAAAGAATGGTTTTTTGCTCTACACAAACTTGTCATAGTCAAATCTACAGGATATGACCCCCGTTTGTCAATTGCACCAAAAATTCAAAAAATAGCATGATCTGCTGCTTCCAAACCAGGAAGAGTTGATCCATAATTAAGTGGGCGGGCAAATCGACAAGCAAATTCTAGAGCTGGGGTCCTTCGGGGAAAAAGAAAAAAAAATGTAAAACGCCTCTGAGGTCCTTCAGAGAAGCTGCTGCTTCCTCTGAGGAAAACAGAGAAAACAGTGATGGAGAAAACAAAGGTATCTTTTGATGTACTTACGATTCAGCAGGCGGCGTATCCTCAGCATTTGAAGAACGCCTCTTTTGTTGAGAGTACCAATTGGATTCCAAGTTTCCATCACCATCATCACGGGTCTCTTTTGGGTTGAATTCCATCTATTAAATCAATCGCCTTCTCTCTCGTTACAAGATGTACCAAATGGAATCCACAACTTTTGAAGTGCAATAGCTCTGAAACTTCAAATTTAACTCGCACATGATCAACTCTTGGAAGCTTAAAAGAATATTGTGGAACATCGAAAAGCAGATATACATAACAACTTGATTGCGGTATCCAATCACCTTCAATCTTGTCAACGATTTTTACCGCCAGCAGTGACGATAATTTTACATGAAAATGGTTTTTTCTACATCGTCTATTCCAACAAGAGCAGAGAAAGCAATTATTTTTAGGGTAAATGCGTTACGTTAGCGGTTAGTAGAATAACTTAACGAATCGCTTTAGCGTTAGTTGATTTTACTAACCGCAATCCTTACCGCTAACGGTTAACGGTTAGCGTTAACCAGTTAGTGTTAGCAAAATAGATAACCGCTAACCGCTTTTTAAAATTGGGCTTTTGGGCTTTTTAGGGCTTATTTTTTGGGCTTTTACCCTCACTTTTTTCTTGTATTTTTAATATCTTCTTGGGCCCAATTTATAAAAAGCTCATATTGAAAAATCAAAAATATTTGACCCAAAATTTACATTTACTTATTCTTTAAAAAATTTCTTAAATATTAAATCATAACCGGTTAATTATTTAAATTTTATCATATTTACTTATAATCTTTTTCTTTGAATTGAACTTAATATCTAATGGTAAATTAAAATGTTCAAACTCCTAAATCCTAAATTCCTAAAGTATCTAATAATGCTTTAATTAAATTGTAGACTTGTAGTTATAAGTAATATATTGTTTAATTCAATTGAATCAATTGTGATTATCATTGTACATTTGTACATGAATCATATGATTAAATTGTAGACTTATGACTTATGAGTTATGTCATATTATATATGTATTATTTATTATTATATAATCATATGATTTAATGATCAAATCATCATGTGATATAATCATATCAATTATTTAATTCAATGTCAATTACTTAATTTGATATTATACGAATCATATCATCATTGTACATTAATAATATGATTTACTTGAAGTCTTCAATAAAGTATTTGAATTGTCATTGGATCATATGATTAAGTATTGATATTATACATTTATATTATTCATATACATATGTAGACTTATATAGACTTATAAGTTTATAACATACATTGGAAATAAGTCTCTAGATATTTAATTGTTGTATTAGTATGAATTGGTATACTTATGAGTTATGTCATATTATATATGTATAATTTGTTATTATATAATCAAATGATTTAATGATCAATCTCATATGATATAATCATATAAATTATAGTGATAATATATTAATACTCAAATTGTGATTTAATGATCAAGTGATTATATGATATAATCATATAAATTATAGTGATAATATATTAATACTCAAATTGTGATTTAATTATTTTTTAAAAAATTGTGATTTAATGATCAAGTGATTATGTTATATCTATAAATATTTTTATAATTATAATTATAAAAATATATTATATAAAAGGCGTTAGGTTAACGGTTAGTTAGTAGTAATAACCTAACCGCTAACCGCTAATCGGTTATAGCGGTTAGGAGCGGTTATGCGATTAGACGGTTAGGCGGTTAGGCGGTTCGGTTATAGCGGTTAGCGGTTAGAAACCCCGCCTTTGCACCTAATTATTTTGAACTCCCATATATTTGCAGCCTCATCAATATCTATTTCACATGAATTACTATTTGAAACCTTTTCGATAGTTGAACCAATCTGAATCTCATTTCAAACAAAACACTCAAAATAACGATGCTCATGATAAAGTTCCTGCTACACAAATATGACAAATTTTCAGTGATACAACCTACAAATCAAGGCACACAGACTTGTATATGAGAGAGAATATCTTAATCCATCAAGGAAAGAAGTTACGTACCCTCGGTGGATGAGCTATTGCCACAGTTTGCACATTCTGATAGAGTGATAGGTTGAAGAAGGAGCACCACTGCCCACAGGGCCTCGTGCCGAACAAGTTGTTTCATCCCATACAACCTCAAGCTCCGGTAACCACCATGTATTCATTAATTGAAATGTTTGTGGTTCTTCGAAAAATGTTTCCAATGACATGCACCCCTCTGCATGCACCCAATTTATACTTGGTGGAAGTCCAAGAATTTTTCGAAGTTGGTTGCAATTATCCACGTCAAGACTCCACAAGCAACCAAATCTTTCGATGCATTCAGGAATGGTAACAATAGCACTCCCGATAGACATAACTGTGACAATATGTGGAGAAGCAATGAAATAAATTAAAGAAACTTGATTATAATAGGACACAATTGTATAGATTCAACTCTCGTAGTGCTGGAAATACCATCGAGGAACAATCATCATTAGAAACACTTGAATTCTTTATCGATACATTAGAGGGCAAGGATTGTCCGAGAAATGCTACTTGGAAGATTTAAGTGTACAAGCCCAATGAGGTTCCCAATAGATGAAGGCAATTCTTTTATACCGGTGTTTCCACAGAAGGCCTATTTTATACACTCCATCAGACTCTTAATTTCAGGAAAGTAGTTAAGCCTTAAGCAATCAAAACATTAAGATATTCTAAAGATCTCATCTTGAGGCTTCTCGAAAACGATCAAGGTTATAGCATCCCAAAAGACACAAATGTACTAGCTTATCATGAAATTCAACAGAATGGTGAATCTCAACTAAATTTGTACAACCTGTAAGCGACAATTTCTCTAAATTTGGAATCCTTGAAACATCTAGGAAAATTTTTAGGAATTCACAACCAGAAAAATCCATAATTTTCATGCTTTGAAAATTCTATAGGAAAAAAATAAATAAATTAGTTTGAAGAAAATTTATGATAAAATTTAAAGGAACAAATTTTAAAATCAAGGGAAAATATGTCAAGACCCAGCCGTCATGCTTTCACACTTTTTGACATTGAAACCCCAATCTCTAGTTTGATGAATTTTTTACTTGCGCTTCAAGTATTTGTAAATCAAGAACTTTGCAAGTTTTTTCATCAAATAGATAACAAAAATTATATGAAAAATACACTTATTCCTCTCATACCAAAACCAAAAGGTGTGGCTGGCCGTGGTTGGGTGAAACCACCTAGCCCTGGTCGTGGCATTTGGTGAAGGTTGGGGCCGGTGTCACAAAGCCCAGCCATGGCTGGGTAGGTGCTATCACCCAGCTACTTTATTAAAACAAAAAAATAATGTAAGCATAAATGTATTTTAATACCATTTATGTTGTTATTTATTTAACGAAAAACACTAACTGCGGTCTTGATTTACAAATTTCCGAAGCACAATTCTAAAATTTATCAAATTAGAAACTTGGGTCTCAATATCAAAAAAAGAAAAAAAGAAAAAGGAAAAGGCGGAAGCATGAGAGCGTCATGACATAATTTTCCTAAAACCAAGAATTGTACCATGATTTCCTTTAATTCCTTGAGGGGCTCTGAGGCATTCTTAAAGCAATGAGGTTCATTCCTCCATGAAAATTAGATGGCAAAGCTTCTAAAAGACAATTAGGGCAATTAAGCACTCTTAACGTATTAGGAAGAAAATTGAGCCCGTGAAAAGTGTGCATTATGGGTAACCATAAGTAATCGTAAGCTTCTCATTTTCTCGAAGGCCTTGGAACTCAAGTCCACCATGTCTTCTCCTTCAGGCAAATCTACCGATATGCCTTGAATTTTGTTTGCTCCCTAGTAAGACAATGAATCAGTAGAAGATGGCAAAACTAAAATATAAAGTTCTCCACAATTTAGCACCTGCTAGAATTATAGCTTATATATATATTGTAAAAAGGACACAACATTACATTCCACCTATCTGTCTTTTAATGTTGCTTTTCATTATGAGATTTTCAAAATAAGTAATTTTATTTTTGGTATAAAGATGTTCCAAAGTTGAGTGATCACCTCACCATGTTCGAAAGGTCAATATTTTGTACCTTTTTTTTTTTTTTTTTTTTTTTAATATTTACCAATGACTCTTACCTTTTAGAAAAACAAAATACTAAAAAAACTATGCCTACCTTTGAAATAGAATAAAGGACGACTGCGTATGATGATTTTAATTATTCTTAATTACAATCATTTTATTTGTTTTATTCTTTTTTTTTTTAACTTTTTATTTTTATTTTTTATATACGTTTATTTTAATATCTGTATTATATATTATATATACATACACATATATGTATGTATGTGTGTATAATTCGTCATCATTTTTTTACCCATATTATATATAAAGGAAGTAAAATATTTTTAGTATGTTTACTTTTGAAAAGAAACAAATACAAAATTAAAAGAGTCTCTTGATGTAACTTCTTACTATATCATTTTCAAGGACATGACGAACATCTTTATGAAACCACAACCTACTTCTTCTCCAGGGATAGGTGATTCTTTTCGAACAACTTCTACCCATGTCCTACAATAAGTCGTGCATTGCCAAATAGCAGACCCATCAATGGTTATGAGAGACTTCCGATAAGCACCGGGATACTATCATCTGGGAAGCAATCAGAACTATCCAAAATTGTTTTAACATAATCTGCCGACTTTCCTCTGAAAAACATGCAATATCAAGAAAAACATTCTGCTCATCTTCATGCAATCCATCATAGCTTATTCTAAGTTTTTCTTGAATCTTTTGTGAGGAATTTTTGTACTTTTCCAATACAAATGATTTTATGGGCGAAGACTTTTAAAACCACCAAAACATTATTCCTTCTTAATTTTTAAATTTTGCAAAGAGGGGCATCGTGGAATTGCATTTCAAAACCTCCTAACTTTAAGCAAATTCCTAAACTAATGTGAGACTTGGAAAGGCCAAATTTTTTTTTGTTCCAAAACTTTAGCCACATTCCGAAATTGTGAGCGTTAAGGATACCAAATCTTTTATTAAGAGATAGAAACTAAGATGATATAGAATTTTTTTAATTGGAAATGATCAAAACAATTAATAAAAAAAAAAAAAATGCTATGGACACAAATAAATAAGCTCTACATCATCTTAGTACCGATTTCTTAATAAAATATCTAATACTCATAACATTTTTCAACGTAAAAAGACGTACGTAAGAATTGTGATAGTTCGAGCATCATAAATCACTATATGTTCTATACATTTTTATTGTTCGACATTGTCAAATATCTTTGCTATGACATTTGTCTCATTATCGTCCGCTCACATCATGAGTTGATGCGCAGAATCAATCTTCAAATTTAAGTCCTTTAAGTTTAAGCGATAATCTGTAATGCTTCATAAAACACTTTTGCTCTAAAAATTACTTTTAAAAAATTTCATGTATTCTTATAGGAATATTTTGATAAATTGGTTGTTTAATGTTTTTTTGTACGTTTATAGGGGCCAACATATTACTTAAAAAAATTTAAATTTTCAAACTTCTAAAAAAAAAAAAAAAAGACTCAAGAGGAAAAGAATGATGATTCCAAAATCATCAACCAAATAGAGGTGACATCTCTTAGATACTAATTATAAACATAAAGCATGAAGTTGTATACATATGTACACACACACACACACACACACACACACACACACAATATATATATATATATATATATATTCAGTTAATTAGATTTTTACACTAAATAATTTGTTAAATGAGTAAACATAATTTTTAGCATATACTTGAGACTTCTAAATTTATTTTAATAAATTACAAATTAAATAAATTATATAGACTGATTTTACATTTTTCCCGTCTAAAATCCCCATGAAATGGCAAATGTTACAAATTAGATAGTTCCATGTGGGAGGCACACACACGAAACATACAAAGACAACTAAATAAAATTTGGGAAAATACACTTTCCTATGAACTATCCATCCATTTGTATTTTTAATTCAAATATTTAAAAGTGACACATTACCCCCAAAGCATTTAACATTGACACTTTTAACCCAATGTTTAAAGTGATACTTTACCCTTGAAGTATTTCATTGACACTTTACTCCTCAAAGTAACAAAGTTTTTGGAGATAAAGTGTCAATTCAAAAATAATTTGTGGGTAAAGTGTCATTTTTAAACATTGAGATTAAAAGTGTCAATTCGTATACTTTGGGTGGGGTAAAATGTCATTTTTAAACATTTGAGTTAAAAGTACAAATTATGGATAGTTCAAGGGATAAAGTGTATTTTCTCATAAAATTTCAGAAGAAAGATTGCCTACCTATACGGCTATACATCAAGGATAAGTCTATGGTATTCAATGCTCGAGGGATCCTGTGGAAATGTGTTCAAAGTTAAAGTGATTAGTTAACGATAGCAATGGCAAGGGGGCGGTGAGGAACCCCATGAGGTAATGGCAATAACCACTGTGAAGTGGTTGTGCTCTGAGAGGCCCGATTGTTTATGATTCTTCCGGACTAATAATGGATCCATTGCCTACTGCTTGTGTTTGTATTTCTTTGGTATTGCCTTTCTGTTTGAGCTTTGTTGTTGGGGTGCCTACCCATCTTTTGTTGTACGATCCCTTATAACCCTTTTCCACGATCCCAAGACATCCTATGCATGTCAAGCACAAAAACATAGATTCATCACCGCAAGTCCTAGCCATGTGTGTGCATCCGATGCTTACTATATTAGAGTATATAAGTATGTATACACCCAAGTATCTTTAATAGAGTAATGTTACAAGTCTCACTTGTGTCCCTCTTGAGTCCCTTCAAGAATAATGTGCCTATTAAAATGATTAGTAAGTTTGTAGTTGATCATTATTGGATTTTGATCAAATAGTGATTTTAGTAGCCACATAATTCTTGGAGGGACTCAAGAGTAACACAATAAGGACTTCTAAAATTACTCATTTCTAATATCTTAAAGTTAATTGGGTCTTATAAATATTAACTCTACTTTCTCTCTTTTTAGTATGAGACTCTTCATTCAATGCTCTTTAAAACCTTTCGTTTTAAAACATTCTCAAGATGGATCCAGCTTCTATTAGTCTAAAACGACACAATTTTATACTAACAACATAAGTTAGTCGTTTTCATCTCAACAAAAGTAAGGCATACTTTAGATTCACAGCAAGCTGATCTCTCTCTCTCTTAAGACACACCCATGTCTCTCTTAAGACGCATTGACTTTCTAGGCCCATCTCCATAACTCTTGGCAAGAAACGCCCCATTTTCAAACCCAAAGGGTATTCTGATATAGGTCAATTAGTGGCTTGTA
>JADOBO010000775.1:5000-16338 GCA_016403345.1 Corylus heterophylla | reverse complement strand
TCGAACTAATCTAATAACCTAAATACAAATTAAACTTTGTTCTGTGTTATCACATCCATTTCCTCACTTCAATTTTATTTGAAGATTGTTTATGTATAAAATATAAATAGAAATTCTTTTATTCAATCTATTACCAAACTTTTTATATTCTATCTAGTCAGTTGAACCCATTAAATTGTTTTTTATCTTGAAATAAATCGAAATTGATAAGGAGTTGGTCAATGATGCTCGAACATGTACTTGTTGTGAGTGCCTATTTATTTTCTATCGGTATCTATGGATTGATCACAAGTCGAAATATGGTTAGAGCCCTTATGTGTCTTGAACTTATACTGAATGCAGTTAATATAAATTTTGTAACATTTTCTGATTTTTTTGATAGTCGCCAATTAAAAGGAAATATTTTTTCAATTTTTGTTATAGCTATTGCAGCCGCTGAAGCAGCTATTGGACCAGCTATTGTTTCCGCAATTTATCGTAACAGAAAATCAACTCGTATCAATCAATCAAATTTGTTGAATAAGTAGTATTGTATTAATAAGCAGTATTAATCATATAAATTATAATATTTATATAGTCGAATTAACATGGATGGTACATAATGTATTGATCGTGTTTACAAAAAATGCAATAAATCAAAGGATCTTGACCTCTCGCATGAGCCGATCCGGAAGCAGATTAATTATAAAAATTCTGGTAAATCATTGATTCATCTGGTGTCTAAATACTAAATATATGTATAATTCATTTACAAGTTTACTAGATCGAAAACTTATGATGTTCAAAAATTTATATATCCAATGTCACATTCAGTAAAGATTTATGATACGTGTATAGGTGTACTCAATGTGTCCGAGCCTGCCCCACAGATGTATTAGAAATGATACCTTGGGACGGATGTAAAGCTAAACAAATTGCTTCTGCTCCAAGAACAGAAGACTGTGTTGGTTGTAAGAGATGTGAATCCGCCTGTCCAACGGATTACTTGAGTGTTCGAGTTTATTTATGGCATGAAACAACTCGAAGCATGGGCCTAGCTTATTGATTCCTTTCACAAATCCCACCTGAATACATTCATTTTTTTTACCGACAAAAATCCCCCTGCTCGAAAAAAGAAAATAAAAAAAAATAGAATATCTTTTTTCGAGCACGGATTTTTCTGGCCCAAGTGTATCTTGTTTTTACTACGAATTATTTTCCTTGGTTAACAATAGTGGTAGTTTTGCCAATATTCGCGGGTTCTTTAATTTTCTTTCTCCCTCATAGAGGAAATAAGGTAATAAGGGGGTATACTATACTCATATGTGCTCTGGAACTCCTTCTAATAACTTATGCCTTCTATTATCATTTCCAATTGGACGATCGATTAATGCAACTGACGGAGGATTATAAATGGATCAATTTTTTTGATTTTTACTGGAGATTGGGAATAGATGGACTTTCTATAGGACCTATTTTGCTGACAGGATTTATCACCACTTTAGCTACTTTAGCGGCTCGGCCGGTTACTCGAGATTCCCGATTATTCCATTTCCTGATGTTAGCAATGTATAGCGGCCAAATAGGATCATTTTCTTCTCGAGACCTTTTACTCTTTTTCATCATGTGGGAGTTAGAATTAATTCCGTTTATCTACTTCTATCCGTGTGGGGAAAGAAACGTTTGTATTCAGCCACAAAGTTTATTTTGTACACTGCGGAAGTTCCGTTTTTTTCTTAATGGGAGTTCTGGGTATCGGTTTATATGGTTCCAATGAACCAACATTAAATTTTGAAACATCAGCGAATCAATCTTATCCAGTAGCACTGGAAATAATATTCTATATTGGATTTCTTATTGCTTTTGCTGTCAAATCACCAATTATACCTTTACATACATGGTTACCAGACACCCATGGAGAGGCACATTACAGTACTTGTATGCTTCTAGCCGGAATTTTATTAAAAATGGGAGCGTATGGATTGGTTCGGATTAATATGGAATTATTGCCCCGCGCTCATTCTCTATTTGCCCTGGTTGATTATAGTAGGCACAATTCAAATAATCTATGCAGCTTCAGCATCTCCCGGTCAACGTAATTTAAAAAAGAATAGCCTATTCCTCCATATCTCATATGGGTTTCATAATTATAGGAATTGGCTCTATAAGTGATATGGGCCTCAATGGAGCCATTTTACAAATAATCTCTCATGGCTTTATTGGCGCTGCACTTTTTTTCTTGGCGGGAACGAGTTTTGATAGAATACGTCTTGTTTATCTCGACGAAATGGGCGGAATGGCGATCCCGGTTCCAAAATATTCACGACTTTCAGTATCTTATCGATGGCTTCCTTGCATTACCGGGGATGAGTGGTTTTGTTGCAGAATTAATAGTATTTTTGGGACTAATTACCAGCCAAAAATTTTTTTTAATAACAAAAATACTAATTACATTTGTAATGGCAATTGGAATGATATTAACTCCTATTTATTCATTATCTATGTTACGCCAAATGTTCTATGGATACAAGTTTTTTAATGCTCCAAACTCTTATTTTTTTGATTCTGGACCGCGAGAGTTATTTGTTTCGATCTCTATCCTTTTACCAGTAATAGGTATTGGTATTTATCCGGA
Source organism: Corylus heterophylla (assembly GCA_016403345.1). Lineage (NCBI taxonomy): Eukaryota > Viridiplantae > Streptophyta > Magnoliopsida > Fagales > Betulaceae > Corylus > Corylus heterophylla. The sequence continues at coordinate 13,724 of JADOBO010000775.1, read as the reverse complement.
TTTCGTTTTCTCACTATCAGTTGACAAGGTCGAAGATATTATATCTATCTATTTTTATAGATAATTTTTATGAATAAAATAAAAAATCAAACAGCAATCCTATACTAATGCTATACTATAATAATAAATAATAAATAATATTAGGATGTTTTAAAAAATTCGTTGTACAATTAAAAAAAAACAATAAAATAATAAGTATTTTTTCTTCTCTTAAGTTTAAGTTAAACTTAAGTTAAAAATAAAAAAATGAATTAGACTTTTAACCAGATTTGTTTGTTTTGTAAGAACCTTTTGAATCACTACTTTGATTCAAAAGGTTCTCGAAGGCTTACACAATGTTTTCTTATATATATATGCTGTCCCATGTTTGCTTGTGTTCGTTAGGTCCTTTCTTCAGTTAGACGTTAGTGTAAATGAACCATAACTATGTAGCCCTATTCCTAATAGATTGACCCCAAAATAGCATATCCAAATTATAAGAAATCCCATCGAGGCTACAATTGCGGAAATTAAACTTTGTTCTGTGTTATCACATCCATTTTCACTTCAATTTTATTTGAAGATTGTTTATGTATAAAATATAAATAGAAATTCTTTTATTCAATCTATTACCAAACTTTTTATATTCTATCTAGTCAGTTGAACCCATTAAATTGTTTTTTATCTTGAAATAAATCGAAATTGATAAGGAGTTGGTCAATGATGCTCGAACATGTACTTGTTGTGAGTGCCTATTTATTTTCTATCGGTATCTATGGATTGATCACAAGTCGAAATATGGTTAGAGCCCTTATGTGTCTTGAACTTATACTGAATGCAGTTAATATAAATTTTGTAACATTTTCTGATTTTTTTGATAGTCGCCAATTAAAAGGAAATATTTTTTCAATTTTTGTTATAGCTATTGCAGCCGCTGAAGCAGCTATTGGACCAGCTATTGTTTCCGCAATTTATCGTAACAGAAAATCAACTCGTATCAATCAATCAAATTTGTTGAATAAGTAGTATTGTATTAATAAGCAGTATTAATCATATAAATTATAATATTTATATAGTCGAATTAACATGGATGGTACATAATGTATTGATCGTGTTTACAAAAAATGCAATAAATCAAAGGATCTTGACTCTCGCATGAGCCGATCCGGAAGCAGATTAATTATAAAAATTCTGGTAAATCATTGATTCATCTGGTGTCTAAATACTAAATATATGTATAATTCATTTACAAGTTTACTAGATCGAAAACTTATGATGTTCAAAAATTTATATATCCAATGTCACATTCAGTAAAGATTTATGATACGTGTATAGGTGTACTAATGTGTCCGAGCCTGCCCACAGATGTATTAGAAATGATACCTTGGGACGGATGTAAAGTTAAACAAATTGCTTCTGCTCCAAGAACAGAAGACTGTGTTGGTTGTAAGAGATGTGAATCCGCCTGTCCAACGGATTACTTGAGTGTTCGAGTTTATTTATGGCATGAAACAACTCGAAGCATGGGCCTAGCTTATTGATTCCTTTCACAAATCCCACCTGAATACATTCATTTTTTTACTGACAAAAACCCCTGCTCGAAAAAGAAAATAAAAAAATAGAATATCTTTTCGAGCACGGATTTTTCTGGCCCAAGTGTATCTTGTTTTTACTACGAATTATTTTCCTTGGTTAACAATAGTGGTAGTTTTGCCAATATTCGCGGGTTCTTTAATTTTCTTTCTCCTCATAGAGGAAATAAGGTAATAAGGGGTATACTATACTCATATGTGCCTGGAACCTTCTAATAACTTATGCCTTCTATTATCATTTCCAATTGACGATCGATTAATGCAACTGACGGAGGATTATAAATGGATCAATTTTTTTGATTTTTACTGAGATTGGGAATAGATGGACTTTCTATAGGACCTATTTTGCTGACAGGATTTATCACCACTTTAGCTACTTTAGCGGCTCGGCTGGTTACTCGAGATTCCTGATTATTCCATTTCCTGATGTTAGCAATGTATAGCGGCCAAATAGGATCATTTTCTTCTCGAGACCTTTTACTCTTTTTCATCATGTGGAGTTAGAATTAATTCCTGTTTATCTACTTCTATCCGTGTGGGGAAAGAAACGTTTGTATTCAGCCACAAAGTTTATTTTGTACACTGCGGAAGTTCCGTTTTTTCTTAATGGGAGTTCTGGGTATCGGTTTATATGGTTCCAATGAACCAACATTAAATTTTGAAACATCAGCGAATCAATCTTATCCAGTAGCACTGGAAATAATATTCTATATTGATTTCTTATTGCTTTTGCTGTCAAATCACCAATTATACCTTTACATACATGGTTACCAGACACCCATGGAGAGGCACATTACAGTACTTGTATGCTTCTAGCCGGAATTTTATTAAAATGGGAGCGTATGGATTGGTTCTGATTAATATGGAATTATTGCCCCGCGCTCATTCTCTATTTGCTCCTGGTTGATTATAGTAGGCACAATTCAAATAATCTATGCAGCTTCAGCATCTCCGGTCAACGTAATTTAAAAAAGAATAGCCTATTCTCCATATCTCATATGGGTTTCATAATTATAGGAATTGGCTCTATAAGTGATATGCCTCAATGGAGCCATTTTACAAATAATCTCTCATGGCTTTATTGGCGCTGCAATTTTTTTCTTGGCGGGAACGAGTTTTGATAGAATACGTCTTGTTTATCTCGACGAAATGGGCGGAATGGCGATCCCGGTTCCAAAATATTCACGACTTTCAGTATCTTATCGATGGCTTCCTTGCATTACCGGGGATGAGTGGTTTTGTTGCAGAATTAATAGTATTTTGGGACTAATTACCAGCCAAAAATTTTTTAATAACAAAAATACTAATTACATTTGTAATGGCAATTGGAATGATATTAACTCCTATTTATTCATTATCTATGTTACGCCAAATGTTCTATGGATACAAGTTTTTAATGCTCCAAACTCTTATTTTTTGATTCTGGACCGCGAGAGTTATTTGTTTCGATCTCTATCCTTTACCAGTAATAGGTATTGGTATTTATCCGGATTTCGTTTTCACTATCAGTTGACAAGGTCGAAGATATTATATCTATCTATTTTTATAGATAATTTTATGAATAAAATAAAAATCAAACAGCAATCCTATACTAATGCTATACTATAATAATAAATAATAAATAATATTAGGATGTTTTAAAAAATTCGTTGTACAATTAAAAAAAAACAATAAAATAATAAGTATTTTTTCTTCTCTTAAGTTTAAGTTAAACTTAAGTTAAAAATAAAAAAATGAATTAGACTTTTAACCAGATTTGTTTGTTTTAGAAGAACCTTTGAATCACTACTTTGATTCAAAAGGTTCTCGAAGGCTTACACAATGTTTTTATATATATATGCTGTCCCATGTTTGCTTGTGTCGTTAGGTCCTTTCTTCAGTTAGACGTTAGTGTAAATGAACCATAACTATGTAGCCCTATTCCTAATAGATTGACCCCAAAATAGCATATCCAAATTATAAGAAATCCCATCGAGGCTACAATTGCGGAATTTACACCTTCAAAATTCTTATTTGTTCGAATATGTAAATAAATCGCGAATATGGTCCAAGTAATAAATGCCCAAGTTTCCTTCGATCCCAATTCCAATATGAGCCCCATGCCTCATTTGCCCATACTGCTCCTGAAAGAATACCTATGGTTAAAAAGAGAAACCCTATACCAATAATACGATAACTCCAATGATCCAATTGTTGAATCAATTGAGATCTATAATAATTCCTAGAAGAGATCAAAGAAATGTTCCATAAAACGTTGTTTTTCATTCATGTATTGATCTCATCAAATGAAAATGAATCATTATTCTTTTCTCAAAAGCCCTTATGACTTTTCGAAATGTAATGACTATAAGAGCTACTGATAATAATGATCCACATAAAAGAGCTGCATAACCCAATACCATCATACTTACGTGCATCATTAACCAATGAGATTGTAGAGCGGGTACTAATATTACGGATTGATGCGTTTCAGTTAAAAACCAGAAGTAGCAAAGCCTTGGTAAAATAACACTTGGCGCGGTTATTGCGCTTAAATGGTTTATATTTTTTTGAAATACGGAACCATACAAATAATGGACAACTCCACGAAAGAAAAATTAATGATTCGTATAAATCACTTAAGGGTAAATGTCTGAATAAATCCAACGAGTAACTAATAATCCTGTTATACAGACAAAAGTAGTTTTTATGCTTTTCTGATGAATCATATAGTCCTGCGCTTTCATTAATTAATAAGATTATCAAACGAATTGAAATTACAATTGAAACAACTGAAAAGGATATATGAGTTAATATATGCTCTAAACTTGAAAATATCATAAAAAAATTATAAAATAAATAAAAAGGGGGATTCTCAAAATTATAGGAATGGAAATCGGGAATTGAATTTATTATAGGACTTACTCTTTTATAAGATGCCATGCCGCCACTGGACTCGAACCGAGATGCTCTAGCACTGCTTCCTAAGAGCAGCGTGTCTACCGATTTCACCATAGCGGCTTGTTCGAAATCATAATAACCTATTCTTATTTAATCGTCTAGGTTAAAGTACTCAATCATTCAATATTTTTAGTTTTATAGGAAACATTTCAATTTATGAATAAAGAAATTGATGAATAAAACTCGTTTAAAAATAGTGATTTAAAACGTATTTCCAATAATAATCCTTATTTTTTATTATTTGTTTGATTTAATTAAATTGGGATTGGGTTGTATTGAGCGTATCATATAAAAAGAGTTTCGATTTCTATCGTAATTGACCCTACTTCAAATTAGAATAACCCGTTAAAAATGAATACTTAATACATATATTGATCTATCTTCCCAGCCCAAGCAACTATAGGATCCATTTTTTTTTTTATTTTTGATGACCAAAATTGATATTATTTCGTATAAAATATCCACCTAAATGGGACAAGAAGCTTTTATCAATGGATATTTTATACGAGGTATATAAGGTATATATAAGGATAAGGAGATATATATATTGATAATTATTGTTTAAAATGATTGTTCAGAAAATTACAAAACAAGTTTGAAATTAAAAATGAGTTTCAACAACTCATTAATTTGAATTTGGATTAAAGATCTTATATTTGTTGTTCTATAAAAATAGTATATATATATTATATAAATATAATAAATAAATATAAAAAGACAAAACTTTACTAAAAAGACAGTTGAAACTTTATATCTTGTATTTATTCTTTTTGTCAAACAAAAAGAATATCATTTTACAAAATTAAGTATTAAGTATACAAAATAATAATTATTTTACATAACATAATGGCAAAACGAATTCAATTTAATATTTATCCATTCAAAACATTAAGGAATGGGAATCATTACTTTTTTTATTTTTTATAGTTTTTAAGTATAATTATTATATATAAATTAAAAAATTAGAAACGAAATTCAAAATGAAACTAGACTTTTTTTAGAGTCAGAGATAGATTCAGATTATTCCAGTAATTAGTTATTTATTTCTTATTGTACAAAAACTTTTGAATTCTGTAGAAAGAGATTTCACAACGAAAAGCTTTCAATGCTACCCAATACCCTCCATTTTCCAAATATTTTTACGAATTCGTTTTTTGATATAGAAGTGCTTTTGGAACTGCCATTAAAAATTATGATAGAGTATTCATTTCTCTAGTTGGATGTGAAAGACATCTATTGTTCAAAACCAATTGTTCTTTACTTACTATCTAATTATCTATTTATAGTCTAAATTAGACTCGTCATAAAAAAGAAAAATATAAACCAAAGTGGTTGTTCCTTTATATTGTTTATTGTTTATTTTCATCGTGCTATATTTATACATGTAATAAAATACATCAAAAGTTTAAGAAACCAACCCTTAATTCCTTTAATTTTTTTAATTGCTTAATTAGTCAAACTCGAAAAAGAGTGCACCTAATTAAAATTTTCAAATTCAAATGAGACTCGCAGTTAATGTGTTAAAGTATACATCATTTTTTCTAAAGAAAAGTCATTTTATTTTAGTAATTCCTTCAATCAATTCAAAACTGCATTGGTTAATGATTCTGAATAAACGAACTAAAAAAATAGCTCTTATTTCCTTGAGTTAAGTTATATGGACTGTGTCTGTCTTTTAATCATATCAAAATAAAATACTCTTTTGGTGTAATTATTTGTCCTTACTTCTCCTGAGATTAAAATATTGTTAAAATATTGTATTATGTAAATTGTAATAATAATTGAAATCTTTATTTTGTAGCTTCATAAAATCTTACTTAAAAAGAGTAAGTATTTATTTTTCAATAGTAGCTTGGTCATCTCATTTGACCAATTCAAACTTTGATTTGAAATATCTTGTTTTGTTTGAAGTATTTGGAAAAATTTATAATAATTAAGAATATCAAATTTTATTTTAGTTTTATATATTTTAATTTTTTATTAACTGATTCTTTCAAAAAAATAAGAGCTGGTGAATCAGAAACAGTTAATTAAAAAAAAAGATTTTTATTTATTTATTTTTATGGAATATACATATCAATATTCATGGATCATACTTTCATTCCAGTTATAATTCTATGTTAATAGGAGTGGACTTCCTTTTCCTGAAGGCAACAAAAATCTTCGCCGCATGTGGGCTTTTCCTAGTGTTTTATTGTTAAGTATAGTTATGATTTTTTCAGCCAATCCGCCTATTCAGCAAATAAATAGTTATATCTATCAATATGTATGGTCTTGACCATCAATAATGACTTTTCTTTAGAGTTCACCTACTTGATCGATCCACTTACTTCTATTATGTCAATCTTAATTACTACTGTTGGAATTATGGTTCTTATTTATAGTGACAATTATATGTCTCATGATCAAGGATATTTGAGATTTTTGCTTATATGAGTTTTTTCAATACTTCAATGCTGGGATTAGTGACTAGTTCTAATTTGATACAAATTTATATTTTTGGGAATTAGTTGAGTCTGTTCTTATCTATTAATAGGTTTTTGGTTCACACGACTGATTGCAGCGAATGCTTGTCAAAAGCGTTTGTAACTAATCGTAGGGATTTTGGTTTATTATTAGGAATTTTAGGTCTTTATTGGATAACAGGCAGTTTCAATTTCAGGATTTGTTTGAGATATTCAATAACTTGATTTATAATAATGAAGTTAATTTTATTTGTTACTTTGTGTGCCCTCCTATTATTTTCTGGTGCAATTGCTAAATCCGCTCAATTTCCCTTCAGGTATGGTTACCTGATGCTATGGAAGGACCTACCCTATTTCAGTTTATACATGCTGCTACTATGGTAGCTGCAGGAATTTTTCTGTAGCTCGGCTTCTTCCTCTTTCATAGTTATACCTTACATAATGAATATAATAGCTTTGATAGGTATAATAACATTACTATTAGGAGCTACTTTAGCTCTTGCTCAAAAGATATTAAGAGAAGTTTGGCCTATTCTACAATGTCTCAATTGGGTTATATGATGTTAGCCTCGGTATTGGGTCTTATCGAGCTGCTTTATTTCATTTGATTACTCATGCTTATTCGAAAGCATTGTTGTTTTTAGGTCCGATCAATCATTCATTCAATGGAAGCGATTGTTGGGTATTCTCCAGATAAAAGTCAGAATATGGTTCTTATGGGTGGTTTAACAAAACATGTGCCGATTACAAAACTGCTTTTTTAGGTATACTTTCCTGTGGTATTCCACCTCTTGCCTGTTTTTGGTCTAAAGATGAAATTTTAATGATAGTTGGTTGTATTCACCGATTTTTGCAATAATAGCTTTTTCACAGCAGGATTAACTGCATTTTATATGTTTCGGATCTATTTACTTACTTTTGAAGGATATTTAAATGTTCATTTTCAAAATTACAGCGGCAAAACAAATAACTCGTTTTATTCAATATCTCTATGGGGTAAAGATATAGAAGGGAAAAAGAATTCAAAAAGATTTGTTTATTATCTTTATTAACAATGAATAATAATGAAAGGATTTCTTTTTGTTGAAGAAGACGTATCCAATTGATATTAATGTAAGAAAGATGAGGCGGCCCTTATTACTATTACGCATTTTGGTATTAAGAACACTTTTTGTATCCCCATGAATCGGATACTACTATGCTATTTCCTATGCTTGTATTAGGCATATTTACTTTGTTCGTTAGCCATAGGAATTCTTTCAATCAACAAGGAATGGATTTGGACATATTATCCAAATTGTTAACTCCAGTTATAATACATCAAAATTCAAATAATTTGTCGATTGGTATGAATTTGTGACAAATGCAAGTTTTTCATTGAGTATAGCTTATCTCGGATATTTATAGCGTCTTTTTATATAAGCCTTTTATTCATCTTTACAAAATTTGAACTTCCGAAATTCATTTGTTAAAAGTGTTCCTAATAAAATTATTTTGGAAAAATAATAAATGTGATATATGATTGGTCATATAATCGTGGTTACATAGATGCTTTTTATGAAATATCCTTAACTAACGGTATAAGAGGATTAGCTCAATTAACTTATTTTTTTGATAGACGAGTAATTGATGGAATTACAAATGGAGTCGGTATTACAAGTTTTTTGTCGGAGAGGGTATAAAATATATAGGGGTAAATTTCTATCTCTTATTGTATTTATTTTATGTATTAATCTTTTATTAATTTT
>JADOBO010000772.1:0-50499 GCA_016403345.1 Corylus heterophylla | reverse complement strand
TATTTCATAATTATGCTGATATTAAAATATTCTCTATTTAAGGTATTGTAATCAAATCAAGGGATTTGATTACCAAACTTGTATTTAGACATTACCGACCTTTGTATTGTGGACAAATTAAGTTAATGAACACATAATCTTAATTTCAACATGGTATCAAAGCCACTTTCTTGTGGACTCCAATTATTTCTCTTTCTTTTTATTATTCAATTTAATTATCACCAATTTATTATTTTTTTTTTCTGGCAAAAAAAAAAAAAAAAAGGTGTTGTTTGAAACTATGCCTTGCTTGATTGTCAGTGACTTTCCAAAAAAAAAAATGGTCTCCTTCCATCGTTATCGGCCAGCCACTCCAGGAGTAGCCACGGCCACTACAATCGTGTTGTTCCAGCCAGATCCACGTCCCCGTCAGGCACCACGGCTCCGCCTTGATGGTCGCTCAACACCGCCTCCGTCCTGCTCTTGATAGCCAACACTAGCTTCAGGCGAGCCGCCACGGCTCCAATTTTATCCAGTTCTCGCCGTTGCCGTCAGATGACTCCAAGCACCGGCCCTCTCCTCGCAACCACCGCAGCAATCCTCAATTGAGCCGCCATGGCCGCCGATCGGCCACCGTAGCAAGCCACTCCATTCCATATCTCTCGACCACAGTCACCCACGGCAACAGTCAGTTTCTGCAGCTGTTCAACCAGCCACAACTGCCGCTTCCGCCACAGGCCGCCACAAGCGTCATCTTCTGATGGAAGGACCTCCGTTCGATAGCCCTTCCTCCGGCGACTCCAGATCTGCCGCGAGCGCCACTGCTCGGGTCCTCACGCGCTCTCATGTGCCTCTCAGCAATTGGCGCGTGATTCCCATGTCCCAGCTTGCGACCTCTACCCTACACGTGGGACCACACTGGATCACACCCCTGCAGTTCCACTAGATTAGGTCGCACCAGATCGCAACCCGCGATTGCACCTGTACATGCACCACACTGGATCGCAGCCATAAGGTCCTCTTCTTTGGCTTTCTTCACTTAGCCACAGCAGATCATCCCCTTCACCCAAGCTCACAGGCCTATAGTGGACCTGCCCACACCAGATCCGTATAAAAAATAAAAAATAAAAAATAAAAAAAAAGGAGGAGGAAGCGGTCCAAGTGGACCACATCACGCGCGCCACGCTTCGGTCAGGTTCGGTGTGCCGATCTGATAACCGCCCAAGTGGGCTCATTTTCTTTTTATTTTTGGCCCAAGTCGGCTCTATTTATTTTTGGCCCATGTCGGCCCTTTTTATTTTTGGCTCATTGTCAGCTTGGCCCGTTGTCAGCCCTTTTTGAAGTTTGGCTCATTGCTAGCCTTGGCCCGTTGTCGGCCCCTTTTGAAGTTTGGCTCGTTGTCAGTCCTAGCCCGTTGTCGGCCCCTTTGAAGTTTGGCTCTTTGTTAGCCCTGGCCCGTTGTCAGCCCATTTTAGAGTTTGGCCTGTTGTCAGCCCTTTTGAATCTGCATTCACCAACCACCTGCCGCCGTCGCTGGTGCCCACTAGCCTTTATCTCCTCCGGCAGTCGTCATCATGTACGGCCCGTTCCCCACCTCCACCACCGCCGTCATCATTGTTTCTGATTTCAAACTCAAGGTTTCAGAATATTCTACCTTGAGTTTGAGGGGGGATGTTAGAATATATGGAAAATATATTATATTTTCCATATATTTCATAATTATGCTGATATTGAAATATTCTCTATTTATGGGTTGATTGTAATCATATATTGAGATTGTAATCAAATTATGGGGATTTGATTACCAAACTTGTATTTAAACATTATCCTATAAATAGGGACATTTGTATTGTAGACAAATTAAGTTAATGAGCACAATGTAGCCCTTAGGGGTATTCCAAGTGGTGGACGTAGGTGTCTAACACCGAACCACCCGTAAAGTTCTTTGTGTTCATTCTCTCTCCTGCTTCCGCTTTTATTCCCACATCATCTTAATTTCAACATCAACGTCTATAGTTTTGAATATCCACGTCAACCTCCGAACTCCAAAGTAGCGCTAATCCTCCACTTCATTCTCTACCATCTACAACAAACACACTCTCATATCCTGTGTGGAGTCTGATTTTTCCATTCGACAAAGGTCTCGAACTGTCCGGAGGTTCCCAAGCCCCCTGCAGTTCCAACTAAGTATAATCATGGCCCCCGGCGGGGCTGATTGCCAGCCGCCGCCGTTTTCTTCACTTCATGACTCTCAACCTCCTGCCATTTACCCCTATTTTTAAGACTGCATTCAACTTCACTACGTCCCAACACCTCCGCCTTCCGTGAACCCAAGCTAACGTTCACTTTCTGCAGGTTTGGTGAGACATTTGGTTCCCCACGTGCTCTCTTCTTCCACGTCATCTTCCCTGAATTTTGGGGTGACTTTACACGTTCATGGCCACGTGTCCTTCTGTCCAAAGACTCAGCTTCATGCCCTTCCACAGTCGCTACCAGACCTGCCAACTCAGCTTCGAAAATTTTAGCCATACTAGTCACCTTGACCGGTTGTCCCTCACAGTCATTATGACATAAATCCTTCTCCAGATTTCCGCATGATTTTGATCCTCCACATAAATTACTTAAATTGGCGCCGGTAATGGGAGGAGAGAATAACTCCTCTTTTGACGCACGTTACTTTCCCCATTTAAATTCCTTCTTGTTAATGGGGATTAAATGCCCCTACATGACCGATTCCCTGCTGGGCCTCCTTCCCAACAACCATATTCATTGATTCCACGTGCCCCACCAGAGTTTCCTTCTCACCTTACTTTCCATGCATACTTCCAATATGGCAATTTCTGGATTTGCGTGGCATATCTCCTGGATTTCCGCATGCTGCTTCCCCATTATTTTCATGCATTGACTATATATGCAACCTCCTCGCAAGGAGATTTAGCCGTTGCAACATTAATATTCGAACCGAAAAGTCTGGACGTTCCCTCTTGGTCACGAGCAGATTCTTTCCTAAACTGGCGACCGTAACTTTCCGAGGAATCCTGCCTCGCTGGTCGTAAACCTGCGAACCGCTGAGGTGGCTCCACTGCATGAACATTCTCATCATCACCATACCGGCCTCTGCTCATCATAGATCGCCGTCGGGGAGAACCCGCTCGCATCCATGGTCCATACTCGTTCACTTTTCCCCTGCCATGTTTCCATCGAAGCTCTTCGTTCACACACCCCCCTTGTTCTATGCCAGATAACCCCACACTTAAAACAGAATCTCGGGATTTTTTCATACTGAAATTCAATCCAAAGGGACTTGTTTTTCAGTTTTAGGATCCGTCCTCTCAGTATGGCTTGGAGAAATTTACTTGAGCTTTGACCCTCAAAAATTCTCCCCAACCAATTCCCTCCTCATTAGTATCCACATCTTCAACCACTCCCACAGTGCACCCAATTTGTATCCCATCTCCCTCCCCATGCATGATAAGGGAAGATGGAACATTCGAATGATAGGATCCAAGGGATCTATCACAAGAAATCAGAAAGAATAACTAAAGAAAAGAAAATATAATGATCACTTCGAGGGGATCAGGCCTCCTATTCTTGCATTAAGCAAAAGTAATTTTCCTTTTGATGAATTTGCCATACGGCATTTACAACTTTTATAGGGGAAAAATTAAGTAAAATATGGAAGTACAAATTCAATAGTAATTAAGAAAATGCGTAACTTGCAAGAAAACAATCTCTAGAAGGAAATTAACATAGCGACCAAGCCAAGAGTAGGGACCAGGCAAAGAGAGGATTCTAGAATCCTCAAGAATCCTATCATTCCCCCACCCTTAGAAACAACCTTGTCCTCAAGGTTGAATACTAAGAAAGTTAGGAAACCGCTCCTTGATGGTGTCGTAGGGCTCCCATGTGGCATCCTCTTGGGGTAGGTGGGCCCACCGGGACGAGAACCGAGCGGACTTGATTATGGCGTTTGACAAGCCTACGATCCGAATAGCGGCGGTTGAGCCGGACTTCTCTGGTAGAGGTAATGTCGGGCAAGTCTTTGTTGGGAAATACATTCGTGCCCAACTTCTTTTCAAGCGAGAAACATTGAAGACCGAATGGATCTTGGAGTCGGTGGAAGATCGAGGCGATAGGCGCAGGACCAATCACTACAAGAAAGATACTCATCGGGCGACTTATTAGGGGCGACTCAAAAGTCGCCCTAATACTCAACTATTAGGGCGACTTGAAAGTCGCCTAATAGTTCGTATTAGCGTCCACCTCAAGTAGACGCTAATAATGGGTCGAAAAGTTGACTATTAGCGTCCACTTTACAGGTGGACACTAATAAGTCGACCCTAATATCTGTGGAATTATCCTAGGGCGGGAAAAATTTAAGCGGCGAAAAAAAACTTTTAGGGTTCACAATAGTCGACCTAATATAACCAATAGTGTCCACTTAAGTGGATGAAAGATGGAAAAAATAAAAGGCCCTTTTCTAAAGGGCCCTTTAAAACCCCTTTTGGGGGCCAAGGAACCCCAAGCCGGGCCCTTTTTTTCCCCTGGCCCAAAAATTTTTTTTGGGAAAAAAAAGGGATTGGGGGCTTTAAACCCGGGTTTTGTAAAAAAAACCCAATTTTTGGGCGGGCCAAAAAGAAAAATTTTCCCCGGAGTTTTTCTTTTTGGCGTAAAAAAATTTAAATTTTTTTCTTTAAAGGGGCCTTTAAATTTCTAAATTTTAACAAGAAAAATTAATTTTAAATTTTTTTTTTGGGTTTTTTAATTTTAAAAATTTATTTTTTTTTTAAAAAATTTTTTAAAAATTTTGCTTGCCAAAATTCTTTAAAAAAAATTTTTTCGGTTTAATTTTTTAAAAAATTAAATCATCTTTTTTTTTTTTTTTGTTCTCGGTTTTTTAAAGAGTTTTTTTGGGCCCCGGCCTTTCTTTTTAAGTTTTTTTTTTTTTTTCGGGAAGGGTTTTTTTCTTTTAAAACCCCCCCCTTTTTTTTCTTTTTTTCTTTTCCTTATTTTTTTATTAAAAAAGGGGTCATATTTAAATTCTTTTTAAGCCAATTTTAAAAAATTTTTAAAGGGAAATCAAAAAAAATTTTTTAAAATTTTTTAAAAAATTTTCTTTTTTTTATTTTATTTCTTCCCTTTTTTTGGGGTTAAAATTTTTTTTTAATTTTAATTTTTTAATTTTTTTATTTTTTTTTTTTTTTTTTTTTATCCTTTTTTTCCCCCGGGAAAAAATTTAAATTTTTTTGAGGAAAAAAAAAAAAAAACCCCCCGGGAAAATTTTAAAAAAAAAAAATTTTTAGAAAAAAAAAAATTTTATTTTTAAAATTTTTTTAAATTTCTTTTTTTGGGTTTTTTCCTTTTTTTTTTTTTTAAATTTTTTTTTTTTTATTTTTAAAAAAAAAAGGGAAGAAATTTAAAAATTTTCCTTTTTTTTTTTTTTAAAAAAACCCCAAATGGGGAACTCCCTCAAAAAAAAGAAAAAAAAAAAAAAAAATTTTTTAAAAAAAAATTTTTTTTTAAAGAAGGAAAAAAAGGGAAAAAAAAAAAAAAAAAAAAAAAAAAATTTTTTAAAAAAAAATTTGGGGAAAAAGAAAAAATTTGAAAAAATTTTTTTGAGTTTAAAAAAATTTTTTTTGGGAAAAAGGGAAAAAATTTAAGGGGAAAAAAAGGGGTTGAAAAAGGGGAAAAAAAAAAAAGAAAAATTTTTAAAATTTTAAATTTAAAAAAAAATTTTTAAAAAAAAATTATTAAAAATTTTTTTAGAAAAAAAAAAATTATTTTTAATTTTTTAAAAATTTTTAAATTTTTTTCAACAGAAATTTTCCTGAATTTAAAAATCCTTTAAAATTTTGGGGGAAAAAAAATTACCCTTTTCCCGTTTCAAGGTTTTTCAACTTTTTCCCCTTGAAAAAATTTGCAAAATTTTTTCCTCCAAGGACGATTTGGCCCTTGACCCAAGGGAAAATGGGCGCCAAAAATTTTTTTAGGCCCAAAGGTCATTTGTTTTTCCCCCCGGGGGGGGGGGGAAGCAAATTTTAATTTGAATCTCCCCTTTTAAAAAACCCGGAAGGTTCCCAAATTTCCCCGGGGGTTCCCCCTCCCAAAATAACCCTGCCCCCGAATTCCCAAAAATCCCTTTTTCGGGGGAAAAAATTTTTTTTTTTTCCCTTAAAAAAGCCCTTTTAAAAATTCCTAATTTTTAAAACTGTTCAAAAGGGGTTTCCTTTTGGGGTAAATTTTGGTAAAAGGGAAATTTTTCCTTTTAAAATTTTTTTTTTTCCCCTTTGGGTTTTGGCTTCCCAAAAATCCCAATCCCAAAAGGCCCAAAATTAAACGTTTGGGCTTAAAAAATTTTTTTTTTAAAAAAAGGAATCCTGGAATGAATTGGGGTGGTAAACTATTTTTAAAAATGGAAAAATAAAAAAAAAAAGACCGGTAAGTCCAAATTATTAAAAAAAATTTTCCCAAAAAACCCCCCAAAAGGCCTAAAATAAGGGAAAAGATAAGGTCCAAAAAAAAATTAAAGAAAACAAAGAAAAAAAATTTCCAAAGGGGAACCCCAAAAAAAGAATTTTGAAAAGAAGGATTCTAAAATTTGGGAACCATTAAAAAATTTTTTAAATTTCCGGAAATTAAAAATTTGCAAAATTTTAAAAAACAAACCCTTTAAAAAATTAATTCAAAAAAACCGGAAAAAACCCAAAGAAAATTTTCCCACAAAAAATTTTGTTCAAACCTTTTGGGAAAAAATCTTCCCCAAAATTTCCTTCCCGTTCCCCCACCCCCAAAAATTCCCCTTCAAACCCCCCCTTTTTTCCTCGATTTTAATGTTTCCCTGGAAATTTCCTCTATTAAAACAAATCCTTTTCCCCTCTCCAAAATTACCCTAAAAACCCCCACCCCTTTCCCCAAAAACCCCTGGGGATTTATTGCATGGAAGTAACATTTCCATGTATCCGCTTGAAATTGTCTTTGATGCAACTTTTTCCACTCAAATGCTAGGTGGTCACTCCAATCTTGTTAGAATTCATGCGGGAACTTGAAGGTAATTGTTAGCTATAAGAGCTAGGAACCCAAAATCTGTTTGATTATTCCATTTGTTTCAACATGATCTAAAAATATACTTTGGTTCTTAGCTTTCAAATGTTTTTTTCATGTGAATATTCGTCATGAACCTTGACAATCAAGCATTATGTTTTCTATGGATTCTAAATGAGTTTCAAGTCTAACCTTTATAAGCATTATTTGATTGGTTTTCAGTAGTTCTCAAAATCAGGGCCAAATGCAGTTGTCTACTTCACAATTTTTCATATGTACATGACTATACTATTAAGTGTCTCTTTTCTCTTTGCAGTTATTGATGACTACGATTATGTATTTTCTGAGAATGGTCTTGTGGCTCATAAAGCATCTTATTAGTTGTTCTTCTGCGAGCCTATAGTAATAATCGATAGTGAGAATGGCTATGGGTGTAGGTTATAGAGTTGTATGGTAGACTAAAACTCTGTACAAAACATTTTCTAGCATACTATATTTATCAATTCCTTGTCTGATGGATTGAAAATGTGCAGGAATTTATCGCTTTACACTCCATTATATTCTTGACTTGGATATCCCTATAAAAGGTTAGTGTTATGAAAGCCTAAATATGTTTGTGTATGTATTTTAGCTTGGTAAGATTTCCTTTTATAAATGTTTTTAGGGAACATTTATAGAGTTTGAAATTTCCAGCCTTAAATTCATGAGTAAATCCTGCACTTGGCTGCACTAGCTATCAATATTCTGTCCAAATTCCAGCAAACTGAATGCCAAGGAAATGCTAATATTCTCCTCTCAATCTTCATATTTTTCCACAGCCAAAATCCATATTTATTAATTTTTGCCTAGACCAAGAAAATGCTAAGCAACTGAAAGTTAGTTCATTCGGCTACAATTTCTTTTACGCATACTGAGGCAGTTGTGGGAGAATTGCCTAACCCAAAACACTTAGCTTAGGTTATTGGAATAAAAACGTATTACCTAAACAGAATGAGATAACCATAATCTATAATTAACTCTCCATATTCTTTTTATTGTCTTTTCTCAAGTAAGCTACCGAATTGAACAAGGATGAAAGTTGGAAAAGATATCCTTACCGCCAAACATGCACATCATTTTTCAGTTTAATGGATCTCTTAAACCAGCATATAATGATTATAAAATAGAGCCCAAAATGGATTCTAAGGCAGCCAAGATAAATCTAAGTTCCACGAATATATGAATTTGTTTCCTGGTTTTGCGATCGATCGCACTTGGAGTGTGATCGATCGCAAAATATAAAAAACCTACTTGAAAACCTACTGGTACTGCGATCGATCTCAAAATGTAGAAAACTTACTGACGTTGCGATCGATCGCAACGTCAGTAGGTTTTCTACATTTTGAGATCGAAAACCTACTGATGTTGCGATCGATCGCAGATTTTTTTTTTTTTTGATTTTTTAGGACCATTAGGGTCGACTTTGTGGACCCTAATGGTTAACTATCAGCGTCCACTTTAATTTGGACACTGATAGTCAATTTTTTTTAAAATTTTTTTTGGACCATTAGCGTCCACAAAAGTGGACGCTAATGGTTGACTATCAGCGTCGACTACTTCCATCATCTTTAGGGTCAAAACATTGCGCCTTTTAAAGTCGATAAAGTGGATGCTAAAAGTGATCATTAGGGTCGACTCTAAGTGGACGTTGATAGTTAATTTGCTTGAGAATTTTTTAGGACCATTATGGTCGACAAAAGTCGACCCTAATGGTTAACTATCAGCGTCCACTTTGGTTTGGACGCTGATAGTTATTATTATTATTTTTTTTAAAGGACCATTAGGGTCGACAAAGTGGACCTTAATGGTTAACTAAAAGTGGACGCTAATGCTTGACTATTATTGTCTACTTTCGCTTCCGTTTACATCATCTTTAGGGTCAAAACATTGCGACTTTTAGGGGCGATAAAGTGGACGCTAAAAGTGATCATTAGGGTCGACTTTTAAGTGGACCCTGATAATCAAACATTTGATCATTAGGGTCGGACTATTAGCGTCACACCTTTAGGGTCGAAAAGTCGACGTTGGTAACAAACATCCACTTTAGGACCTTTAGGGGCGACTTTGAGTCGCCCCTAAAGACCTAATTTCTTGTAGTGAATGCGCTCCAGAACTTTATAGAGTCCATAAAAACGTGGTGATAGCTTCAAGGAAAACGCACGTGGATGGATATTTGGTGGTAAGGTTGTAGACGAAGGAAGACCCAATCACCAATGTTGAATTCACGTTCACTCCTATGCTTATCGGCTTGATGCTTCATGCGAGATTGGCCGGCGATTAGGTTATCCTTGAGAAGCCGCAAAGTTGGGTGCGATCTTGAAGAACACGGTTAACTTTGATCCACCAGCGCGAGCATGTAGGGTAGGTTGGTAGTATCGGAGGAGGCCACCCATAAACTGCTTCCAAGGGAGTCATCTTGGTAGCAGAGTGATAAGTGGTGTTATACCACCATTCAACCCAGGGAAGCCATCGGACCCACTCCTTGGGCTTATCTCCTGTGAAACACTGCAAGTAGTTCTCCAAACACCGATTCACTACCTCTGTTTGTCCATCAGTTTGGGAATGATAGGCGGTGCTCATCTTAAATTGGGTGCCCTGCAAACGGAAAGCTCCTTCCAAAAGTTAGAAGTAAAAATCTTATCCCGATCACTTACTATCGACTGAGGAACTCCATGCAATTTGACAATGTTGTCCACAAAGAGTTGTGCAATAGTCAACGCTGTGTAGGGATGGGCAACGGGACAGAAGTGAGCATACTTCGTTAGGCGATCCACCACAACAAAGATGGTGGTTTTACCATCGATGAAGTCCATAGAGATATCTGTCCAAGCTTCGGCAGGAATTGGCAAGGGTTGTAGTGGTCTAGGGCTTGCTACTGTTTTGCCCTTCTGTCGTTGGCAAACTTCGCATTCAACGACAAATTGCTTGATATCCCGCTTCATCCCCTTCCAATAAAAAATGCGAGAAATGCGCTTGTAGGTTCGAAGGCACCCGGAATGACCAGTATTCCTACAAGATAACAAATTTGTGAGTGGAATTTGTAGCCAACATAATTCGCCCTTTGTAGCGGAGATGATCCACAACCAATGAGTCATGTGGAACAGAGGAAGGATCGTGGGTCAGTTGTTGAACAATCTTTTGGAGCTCAGGGTCACTCCGCTGCTCTTCCTTAATGAGCTCAAAAGTGGGCCATGTGGGTGTAGATAGACTATGGAGCTCGGCATGCTCTGGGAGGCGAGAGAGCGCATCGGCCACCAAATTCTCAACCCCTTTTTTGTAGACAATTTCATTGTCATACCCGAGCAATTTGGTTACCCACTTATGTTGCTCCATGGAGGAGATCCGTTGTTCCAACAAATATTTCAGGCTGCGATGATTAGTTCGTATTTGGAACCGACGGCCAATTAAGTAAGGTCTCCATTTGGTAATAGCTTGGATGACAGCTAGCATCTCCTTGTCGTAGACAGACATGTTGAAGTGTAATGGTGACAACGCCTTGCTGGTAAGGCTAATGGTCGGCCCTCTTGCATAAGTACTGCGCCTATGCCAACACCTAAAGCACCACTTTCAATGAGGAAGGTTTTAGTGAAATCTGGCAAGGCAAGCACTAGTGTCGTTGTCATATCATGCTTGAGCTTGGAAAAAGCGTCACCGGCCTCATTAGACCATTGGAAAGCTTCCTTCTTAAGCAAAGTTGTTAATGGGGCACTGATCTTGCCATAATCTTGAACAAACTTTCGGTAATAGCCGGTTAAACCCAAGAACCCTCGTAGAGCTTTAATTGTCTTTGGAATGGGCCATGCTACCATGACTTGGATCTTAGAGGGATCTGCCGCTACATCGTCTTTGGACACAATGTGGCCAAGGTATTCTACCGCGGAGCTTGAAAAACTGCACTTAGACTTCTTCACAAAAAGGGAATGTTGCCGAAGCAAGGAAAATACAGCTCGTAGATGAAATAGATGATCCTCAAGAGAAGAACTATAAATGAGTATATCATCAAAAAAGATTAAAACAAACTTACGTAAATAAGGCCGGAATATGTCATTCATAAGACTCTAGAATGTTGATGGTGCGTTGGTCAAGCCAAAGGGCATTACCAAGAATTCATAGTGACCATCATGAGTCCGAAAGGCTGTCTTCGGTACATCTTCATCATGGACTCGAATTTGATGGTAGCCCGAGCAAAGTTCTAATTTAGAAAACAGTTGTGCACCACCCAATTCATCAAGTAATTCATCTATTACAGGAATAGGATACTTATCTTTAATAGTGATGTCGTTTAAAGCCCGATAATCCACGCACATCCGCCAAGTCCCATCTTTCTTCCGGACGAGTAACACAGGGGAAGAATAAGGGCTGACGCTGGGTCTAATGATGCCAGCATCACGCATCTCTTGTACGATCCATTCCATTTTTGCTTTCTGAAAGTGGGGGTAGCGGTAAGGGCGTACATTAGTAGGTGCACTCCTGGGCATAAGAGGAATCCAATGATCATGTGACCGTTGGGGCGGCAGCCCATTGGGTTTAGCAAAGATATCAACAAATTCCGATAGCAATGGTGCTAATGCTGAACCGGAGTCTGCATGTATTTCTGCAGCTTCACTTCTTAATTGCAACAAGTTCCCCTTGCAGGACTTTTTCAAGATTCGTTCCATCCGGTGGCTACTGATAGAAGTGATGAGGTGACCACGTTTCCCACGAAATATCACTCTTTTATCATTCGATGTAAACTTCATGGTTAACTTGGAGAAGTTCCATAGCACATCTCCACGAGTCCTTAACCATTTGATTCCCAAGACCACCTCATAATCACCAAGAGGTAATAAGTACAAATCAGCTCACAACTCGTGATCTTGCACAATCAACTTGACATTTGAGGACCACTACAAAAAAAACAAGGTTTAGTAACGCTTGGAATAGAAGCACTTTAATAAAACATCCCCTTATAGGGATGTTTTATTGTGTAAACGACGCAAAATAAAATTAGAAACGCCTGCGCAGAAAAACGTCTCCTTAATTCGGGACATTCCAATAGGACATGCCCCAATTTAATTAATTAAGTGCGCTTGGCTGGCAAGCGCCCTTAATTCGGGACGACTGCTATCTAGGCGCCTTTAGTTAGGGGCGCCTGCCAGCTAGGCGTCCCTAATTAAGTGCGTCTGGCTGGCAAGTGTCCTTAATTAAGGGCGCTTGGCTGGCAAGTGTCCTTAATTCAGGACGCCTGCTATCCAGGCGCCCTTAATTAAGGGCGACTGCTAGCTAGGTGCCCTTAATTAAGTGAGCCTGGCTGGCAAGCGCCCCTAATTAAAGGCGCTGGATGGCAAGCGCTCTTAATTCGGGACTCCTGCTATCCTGGCGCCTTTAATTAGGGCCGCTTTAAGTGCGCCTAGCTGGCAGGCGCTCCTAATTAAGGACGCTTGGCTGGCAAGCGCCCTAATTAAGTGCACTTGGCTGGCAAGCGCCCCTAATTAGGGGCACCTGGCTTGCAAGCGCCCTTAATTCGGAAATCCTGCTATCCAAGTGCCCTTAATTAGGGGCGCCTGACAGCTAGCGCCCTTAATTAAGTGCACCTGGCTGGCAAGCGCCCTTAATTATGGGCGCTTGCCATTTAGGCACCCTTAATTAGGGGTGCCTGCCAACTATGCGCCCTTAATTAAGGGTGCCTGGCGGGCAAGTGCCCTTAATTAGGGGCGCTTGCCAGCTAGGCGCCCTTAATTAAGGGTGCCTGGCTGGCAAGTGCCCTTAATTAGGGATGCTTGCCAGTCAGGCGCACTTAAATAAGGGCGCCTGGATAGCAGGCGCACCGAAATTATTTTTGTTAGTACGCGAGCTTAATTTTCCCTAGGGAAAATTAAGCTTGCCTATGATTCCTTAGCTCTTGCCTAATACTTTTCCCTTCAATATTTTCCCTCTCCTCGTACAGTATCTTTAATTCAAATAAATCTTATGAAATTTTTCGTTAATTATAACCCAACGCCCACCCACTCACCGCCGAATCCCTACCTATGAACTAGTCGCACGTACGTGATGGCCGGTTGATCCCGTCTGACTAAACAACCTTGATCGACGAATGTGGATTTTGGTAGCGAAAGGATATAGTTTAATTTGTGACCGGGGTCGTAATGTAAAGTTGGTAGTTGATAGGGTTATATGGTAATCAGTGGTCGTCACGTAGTTCATTAGGGGGAAATGATAATTACCCATAAAATTAACAAATTATTATTATTATTATTTATTTATTTATTAAATATGGGTTGGTTGCCAGTTGGTAGCCACCCCCTTTGGGGGACGTGATGGCCAAGGAGCCACCCTGGTGGCTTGCCGCAACAAATCTGGCTGAGAGGTATTCAAATATATAATATTATATATTTTTCTATATATGCATAATGAATTACTTCCTGAGCAAGGTGATTAAATGTATGTAGGAGTCTTGGAGGTTTAAAAAATGACGTGCGCAACAAATCCGCACCTGAAGGGTCTATTGCAGAAGGTTACATAGCGAGAGAACTGGTGTCATTTGTTTCAATGTATTTAAATAATGTACCAACAGTACACAATAGGCCTCAAAGAAACCCTGATGAGGCTAAAGGGGTGGTAATACGAGTTAATCTTGACAACCGCTCTTTGGCACAGGTTCATCGATATATTCTGTTTAACTCGGACGAGTTCCATCAATTGCGGATGTGAGTTGTATTCTTAGCACATGTTACTTCATTTATAACGTTATTGGTGAATCATAAAACATTTAGTTCTAATATATATATATCTATATGGGCATATAGGAGACACTTGGATACGCTTCGGCGAGGAAACAATAGGAGGTGAATGACAGACATTGAATTAGACACACAACATAAGGAGCAATTTTGTGATTGGTATCGTGACTACGTAAGATGCAAGACATGTATTCCAAATAATAACTTAACATAAAAGTTTCGATAACATATTAAATATTTTTATTATTAATACTAAATTGCAAGTTAATCGAATGGATGCAACATGTCGCACTGAGCTGGGGATGAAGCTTGTATGCCATTCTAAAGGGCCTATTTAAAATGCTCTAGAATATAACCACTACGTAGTTAACGGTTCATTGTTTCGCACTTTGGCCCATGATGAAGGTAAAAAGACTCAAAACAGTGGCGTGTGCGTGCCAACCATTGATGGCGATACATATTATGGGAAGTTGACTAGAATAATCGAGGTAGAGTACTATGACACCACTAGATATGTGTTGTTCAAGTGTGATTGGGCAGACATAAGAAAGGGTAGGGGCTACAAGGAGGACCAATATGGGTTCACGCTTGTGAATTTTAAAAACCTGATACATACGGGAGAGCAAATTACTGATGAGCCGTATGTGTTATTTTCGCAAGTGTCACAAGTATTTTACGTCTCTGATGAAAGGCACCCAGATTGGTCTTGCGTTATAAGGACTAAACCTCGAAATGTGTACGACATTGGTGAGGGCGAAGGCAATGATGATTCATATGCCAACTACCATGAGAGTGAGCCGCTAAACCTGAACATTACTCATGATCCGAACGTTTCCGATGAATGTGGCCGAAACGACCTACCTCCAACCAACGTACCCATTCCCTCCAAACGACCTACTTCCAAACGACCTACCTCCAAACGACTTACCTCCAAACGACCTACCTCCAAACGACATGAGTATGCGTTTTTTTTTTAAATTATTATAATTGTTTATAATTACAATATATATATATATATATATATATATATATATATATATATATATATATATTTATTTTAATAAATTTGAATGTGATATCACCTTCTTTATTTATCTTGTAGGTGAAAAACATGTCAAGAAAAAGAGCATGGTCGAAGTTACCAATACGAGATCAGATTTCGGCAATAATACCGCCATCACAACAATCGGCTTCGTACGCCGACGATGATACACGGGGCCTGCAGACTGGACTATACCGACCTATACCACTATACCGACCTATACCACCTCAGGATCAGGTTCATGATGATGGTGAATGGGCTAGTGATCATCATGTACATACTAACATGGAAAGGTTAATCGATCCACAATTCAATCCATTCGATGGTGATGATGAGAATAGGCCTCACTCCACACATGGGTGGGATCATGAGTGCAATGCCACACAGGAGCCGGATGGGCAAGATCATGATACAAATGACACACAAGAGCCGGATGATCCTCTGTTAGCCCATAATGAGGTCCGAACAGTAGGTATGTATATGTTTCGTATTTATTTATGTTATAAAATCTTCTAATGATGTCGTTTATATGTTATATACATTATATATAACCTTAAACGTGATTCATGTGTTACACAAATACAGATGAAGAAGGAAAATTTCATGTGCGGATTCTAAGTGGTCCGCTTAATATGTGGAGTATCCCAAAGGGGGAGAGGATTGTCGTTGAGTTCAATAGTGTGGGTCAGCCCGTAGGTTTTAGCGGTCAGAAATTACGTAGGTGCGCTGGATATTATGTTCGTTACGGTGGTATTGTGGGCATTGGTGCACCTACTTGGAAGCAGGTTCCAAATGACAGAAAGGAAGAAATTTGGAACATGTTGATGGTATGTCTTTGATGTAATTTATTGTTGTTTTGTGTTGTTTTTGATTTATTTTCTGCATGTTTCTACCTGTTGCGTCCTTGCTTGTTGTAGATGAAATTCTATGTACCGCCTCATCTACAAATGGATGATATTAAACGGTGCGCATTCATGGACTTCGGAAAAAAGTTGAGAAATTACAAGCATGTGGTGAAGAAATCTCTTAAACTCAAAGACGACGATACGAAGGAAAGCGTTCTACAGTCGACACAACACTTTGGACAAGTCAACCCAGCGAAATTGGAAAGCGCCGTCAGCATATGGATGACTCAAAAAAATAAGGTATCTCATGTTTGAGTCACTTACCATATTGATGCAATTGTATGAAGACTAACATAATCATAATGTAATTTATGTAGGATATGGCTAAAAAGAACAAGGAAATAAGAGACAAGTACAATATGCCACACTCGGCTGGCTCGAGGAGCTTTGCCAATATTGCACATGAGATTGTATGTTATTTTCAACATATATAATTGTATTAGTATATATATCAACAACACTATTAAATTTTATGTATTTTTTTAATTTTTTTAAGAGGAAAAAAGGGAAAACACCTACGAGGGCGGTCGTTTACGATGTAACCTACACAAGAAAGGATGGCAGTTTCCTCAATGCAGAAATTTAGGACAAAGTTGTATGTGATTAACTTGTATATTTAATTTGTGTATGCATGTGTTTGTTTTTTCAAAAACAATGTAATATTGCAAGTCTTTATGAGTTGATTAGTTGGTGTGTAACACTTTTCCATATTCTATATAAATATAGGAGAAGATGAGGGCTCTGAGTTCACAGGACACTGCAGTAAACTCAAGCTTGACACAGGGATCAATAAATTGGGCAACTAACGACGCTTATGCCAAGGTCATGGAGAATGCAGAATACACTGGTCGTTTACGAGGAATGGGACTTGGGCATCTACCAGTCAAAGGCAGCACACATGCAAATAAATCATCGGCCCAGCTGCACAAGTCCCTGCACTACTTGAGCGTATAAATGAACAAAATCAACAGATTTCCAAACAAAACGAACAGATTGCCGTGTTAACATCTGCCTATGTCGACGTCCAGAAATTTATGAAAAATTATTTTCCGAGCCAAAGAACGAGCAACATAAACATGTGTACTCCACAGGACACCGAGTGTCCCGGTGTTGTGAGAGCAAGATCATCAATTGGTAATCGACCGGGTAATTAATTAACCTTAATTACATTATATTAGTTATATTTACATTTTCATGATTAAAAATGTTACTTAAGAACATATATGTGATTGCATAATATACATTTGCATCTATTTATATATAGGTGAGAATGAATTAACAAATGAAGATGAGCATGTAGCTGATGCAGAAGACGACCATTATGGATCATCACAAAGTATGTGTAGATCTTCATATCTTAGTCACTTGTAATATAATCTAATTATATATAGGTTTGCACTTTCAAAATAGTTAGATATAGGTTTGTAATTTAATTTATTTATTTATTTTTTTTTGGTTTTATCATTTGCAGGTAATCGTTAAGTGACGTGCGTATACTTGACTTGTTAGGTTAGGTATGTATTTGACGCCAAATGCTAAGCGAACTCGTTGACATATTTTATTTCATATGCAATATACAATTTTTGTGAACTCTTTTAAGAGGTGGTACACTTTGTTTATGATATCGTTTTGGATATTTTATTTCATATGTATGGTACAATTTTTGTTAACTTTTTAAGATGTGGTACACTTTGTGTTTATGATATCATCATTTTGGATTTAGATGTCTTATGAGATTGTATATATGGATTAGATATATATTGTGAGATATATATGTATAAGATTGTATGAGATTGATGAATGGAGAAAATATTTATGGAGAAAATACGCAATACAATATTGTATTGCGTATTGTATATCAAGAGAAAATAAAAAATATATACGGATTACATGAGGAAAATATTTTCTCTATATATTAATTATGGGAGGCGCTTCGCGGCGTGGAAGTGCTCCTATATAGAAATAGGGGCCCTTTACACGTAAGTGCCCCCTTTCATAAAAGGGGGTGCTTGTCCACATGAGCGCACCCTTTTTAGAATGAGGGTGCTTCCTAGGCAAGCGCCCCCTTTTTAAAAAGGGGGCGCTTGCCTAGGAAGCACTCTTATTCTAAAAAGGGGGTGCTTGATTAGGAAGCATCCTCTTTCTAAAAAGGGGGCGCTTGATTAGGAAGC
The DNA here is from genome assembly GCA_016403345.1 of Corylus heterophylla. Lineage (NCBI taxonomy): Eukaryota > Viridiplantae > Streptophyta > Magnoliopsida > Fagales > Betulaceae > Corylus > Corylus heterophylla. The sequence goes on along the minus strand of JADOBO010000772.1, from coordinate 32,603 downwards.
GTCCTCATTCTAAAAAGGGAGCGCTTGCCTAGGAAGCGCCCCCATTTAAAAATGGGGGCGCTTGCCTAGGAAGCACCCCCATTTAAAAATGGGGGTGCTTGTCTAGGAAGCGCCCCCATTTAAAAAAGGGGGCGCTTGCCTAGGAAGCGCCCACATTTAAAAAAGGGGGTGTTTTTCACCACTAAGCGAAAAGGGGGCGCTTTGTTCTAAACGTCCCCTTTTCGAGGCGCTTTTTAGTAAAAAAACGTCTCAATCTTAAATTCTAGTCGCCATAAAAACCGACGTGTCTCAAGTGCCCTTAATCAAGCGTTGTGAAATCAATAGGGACATTTTTTTAGACAAAAATGTCCCAAATAACCATGTCGCTAAACCTTGTTTTTTTTGTAGTGGACTTTTGCAAGTGAGGGTGCCCTCGTCTACCAATTTAACTTTAAACGGCTCACAAGGCTCTACATGGATTGAGAGTCTTTGAGCAATGCCTTCATCAAGAAAGTTATTGGTGCTACCTGTGTCAATTAACACTGTAACAGACTGGCGTTTGAGGAGGCCACTAACCTTCATGGTTTGCGGGTTTCGAATAGCCGGCCAAGGCATGTACCGTACAAGTCACCTCACCATCATCACCAACATCGTCATTGTCTTCATGCTCAGACTCCTCACTGTCAGCTTGCTCCACCACTGGTTCAATCATCAAGAGTTTCCCTTGTTTGCACACGTGCCCTCGATGCCATTTCTCATCGCAATGCCAGGAAAGCCCCTTTGCTATTTTTTCTTTAAGTTCTTCTTGGGTCAAACAGCAGTTTTCCGTCGGTGCTGAGGAGGAACCACCACCCCCATTGACCGGCCTACTTGACGCCCGAGTCGTTCTGCGTGTCTCTTCATTAAGTTTTTCTTCTTGTACTCGTGCAAAGGAAAATGCAGCTACTATGCTCCGTGGCCGATAGGTCTTAACTTCTCTTTTGATATCAGATCGGAGACCCCTCTACAAAAAATCGAATGGTTTCTGACGTGGCAAACAGTAACCAAATTTTGCCACGTTAGTAATTATTGACGTGTCAAAAGTGGCACGTCAATATTTATTGACGTGTTACATTCAACACGTCAGGATTTCCTGATGTGTCAATATTTGACACATCAGGAAATTTAAATTCAATTTAATTTTTTTTTTTATATCAGGTTTATTTATATTATATAAATTTCATCTTCTTTTTTTTATTTTTTTATACAGGTTCCTGACGTGCTAAAAATAGCACGTCAGAAAAAAAAAAATATATATATATATATATCAGGTTTATTTATATTATATATATTTCATCTTTTTTTTTTTTTTTTTTTTTTTTAGATTCCTGACGTGCTATAAATAGCACGTCTATATATATATATAATCTTTTTCGACGTGCTAGTTTTAGCACGTCAGAAAAAGTTTTATTTTTTTCTCTCTCTGCACGCTTATATATATATATATCTTCTTCATTCTTCTTCTCTCCCATTTTTTTTTTAATTTCTTTTTTTTTTCTCTCTGCACACTTCTATCTTCTTCATTTTTATTTTTTATTTTTTTAATTCCTGACGTGCTACTTTAGCACGTTAGAAATTTCTGACGTACTATTTTAGCACGTCAGAAATTTCTAACGTGTTAAATGTTGGCACGTTACTAAAAATGGGCCCCACATTCAACTTTTTCCCTCTTTTTATATATTATTTATTCTTTCCCTTTTCTATTTGTTTCCCACACTCTCTCTCTCCTCTCTCAATCTACATAGCTAGCAGGCCAGATCCCTCTACTCTCTCAACCCACACTTTCTTCCGCTCTTCTTTTATTTCCCTCTGCTTTTCTTTCCCTCTTCTCTTATCTGCATAGCCGGCCAGCACCCTCTAGAGGGAAGAAGAAAAAGAAAAGGAAAAGAGAAAAAGAAGAGAAGCAGCAGAAAAAGAAAAGTAGAAGAGAAGAAGAAGAAAAAATAAAAAGGGGGAAGAGAAGATATATAAGAAGATTTTTGGGTTTTGAAGATTTGTCGAGTTTGACGTTTGGTTTTTGATTTTTCTGGTTGATTTTTTTATTTGAGTTTTTGAAGATTTTTTGGGTTTGGATTTTTGAAAATTAATGGAGAAAAGAAGAGAGAGAGAGTGAGAAAATGGAGGAAAGAAGAAAGGGAGAGCTGGCCGGAACAAAAATGGAGAAAAGAAGAGAGAGACTGAGAAAATGGAGAGGGAGATCGATCCATCTGGAGATGGTGAAAAAGATTTAAAAAAAAAAACATTTTATTTTAATTGAAAAATAATTTAAATTAATAAATTTTTTAATTGAAAGAAAAAATTCCAGAAAATTTTAAAAAGAAAAATTATTATTTTTTAATAATTTTTAAAAATTTACTGACGTGTTAATTTTAACAGTCAGAAAATTTTTCGACATGTCAATTACTGACACGTCAGTAATTTTTTTTGACGTGTTATATTTAACATGTCAAAATTTTTTCGACATGTCACTTTTAACCCGTCGGAAAATTCTAACGTGTTAAATCTAACACGTTAGAAATTTTCCGCTTCTGACACCCATAATATTAACGCCTGAAACATGTCAAAAATGCCCCGTCTAGAGGATTTTCTGACTTGTCAGACCACTTGACACGTCAAAAAACTTATGTCAGCAAAAAATTGGTTTTTTGTAGTGCCCTCCACAAAGGTACCGATTAGTTGTCGTTCAGACCAATCGCGGGCAAGGTTGGCCAAGCGCTCAATCGGCTTTGATATTCGCTGACGGAGGAAGTTTGTCGAATCTTAGCTAACTCACCATCAACACATCAACATCTTCAAATGCGGAAGGGCCGAACCAGACAAGAAGACCTTCCACAAATGTTGCCCAAGTGGGCGTTCCACGGCTTGCTTCAAACCAATCATACCATTGAACGGCTTCCCCTTCAAGATGGATAGATGCAATCTCAACTCGAAGTTTCCGGCGTTCCATAGAAACGAAAAAATCATTCCGCTCTAGACACCCAACCGGATGGATCATCTTCGCCCCAATGAGGAAAGTCCATCTTCATGCGCGGAAAGTTGTGTTCATGAATGTGGTTACGTGTTGCAGGAGGGGTGTCGGGTGGAGAGGGTCCCACACTACGCTCCTCTTGGATGATTTGTGAAATAAGCTCCTTCAACTATTGTAAAAACCCCGAGTCGAACTGTTTCTCCAATAAAGTCTCCTCCTTGTGGGTTGGCTTGCTACCGGATGCCATCAATTAAGCTGCCAAATCAGAAATTCCTAACACTCGCTTTTGGTGGCATGTGTAGGGCATACAATTTTTTTTTTTTTTTTTTTTGCCCTTATACAGAATAGGCTATCCTCAGAATAACAGATTCAGGGCTAAGGTTATCTTAAACATGTATCGAAATAGTGCAGTTCTACTACTAAGCTAGAATAAATACAAGGACTTAAAAGGAGGATATGTATATCCTTGGAATGGAATTGGGATGGACTAGAGTTCACCTGGATTGGTTTTAGCATGTGCCCCGAACACTTCACAACTCCTCAATCACCACACGACGGCGTAAGAATACCAACGGAAGTATAAAACGTCACGGTGGAGGAAAAAATAAAATTTTCCAGCAATCAACGGAACCTCCCAAGAACGAATGCTCTGATACTAGATGATAGGATCCAAGGGATCTATCACAAGAAATCAGAAAGAATAACTAAAGAAAAGAAAATATAATGATTACTTCGAGGGGATCAGGCCTCCTATTCTTGCATTAAGCAAAAGTAATTTTCCTTTTGATGAATTTGCCATATGGCATCTACAACTTTTATAGGGGAACAATTAAGTTAAATATGGAAATACAAATTCAAGAGTAATTAAGAAAATGCGTAACTTGCAAGAAAACAATCTCTAGAAGGAAATTAACTTAGCGACCAAGCCAAGAGTAGGGACCGAGCAAAGAGAGGATTCTAGAATCCTCAAGAATCCTATCATCGAACCCAAAATGCTGCTGTGTCAAAGTTCATCTTTCTTGGGGGGTGTAATCCCATCGTATTCTGCCACCAAAAAAAGTTGCCCTTCAAAAATCCACGGCCTTCCCTCCATTACTCGAATTTTATCCCACTCGTGTTCGAACTCCATGAGGAACATATTTTCCCTCAGCACTTTGAAAGACAATGATCCCGTTGGTTTCCATCCTCTAATCAAAGTTGAACGAATGAAATCCTTACCAACCAATCGCTCCAAAATCAGCTTCCCTACAAGAACCCTGCCATCTCCTCTTCCACACCTTTGAGACCATCCTGCGCTACCTCCGTCAACGTGAATTTTCCCATACCTCCGCTAGATCGTCTTCCATATTCCACACCACCAAACCTCCTTCTCCTACTTCCAATTACACAGAAAAAACGTCACTCTGCCTTTTCGCCCACGAACCCGACCATAGGTTGTGTTGAAAGAATGCTCCTTCTCCTCTAGGTTTCAAGAGATCCTCCTCTTAAAACTTTATCAGATTCAATGTATTAAAGATGTTAAATTGTTGAAACAAATATAAACTTTTCAAGCAAATATTTTGTGATATAAATGGGAAAACTAACTTTAATATAACTTTAAGAAAGATAATTGTAGGGAATAAATTTTTACTTCTGATGTATGTTCAATAGTACAATAAAATTGCGTATTTATAGTTGAATAAGGCCCTCAAAGAAAGGAAATACAATAATTAAAAAATCAGCATAGTTTTTTTTTTTTTTTTTATGAATAGTACGACTTTTATTACTTAAGCATTATTAGAGAAGGGAGTCTCCCCTAAGATAATCTCATGAATACAATCAGGATACTCAAAATGCCAAGTCCTCTCTGTGTTCACCCGAATAGCCATCCATGCAACCCCATGAGCTGCATGATTCGCAGACCTACGAATTGCCATAACCTTCCAACCAGAGAAAAGCTATAGCAGGATTTTCATGTCTTCGATCAAGTGACCAATACCACTCCAGCTGGCACCTCCGGCATTAATAGCGTCCACCACAAGCTTAGAGTCCCCTTCCAAGATGATTTTCCGTAGTCCCAAATCCTTTCCAAATATTAGAGCTTGTCCTCTGGCCCACGCCTCCGCTGCTAGAGGGGAAAGCTTACGGGTTTGATCAGACTTCAAACGGCTAGCACCTTCCCATCAGTGTTACGAACCACAGCCCCTTACCCACCACGGCTTGCTTGGAACAAATCGCGGTGTCCCAGTTTATTTTGGCAAACCCTTTGGTGGAGCAGTCCAGCTAGTAACCTCAGCTACATCTCGGTTAGGAAATTGGGTTTGGGAGTTAGCAGCCACATATTCAGTGTGGGCCTTCATAGCCTACTGTACCATGGCACTTGGGTGGGTAAATTTGCCATCATGCACGAACTCGTTTCGCCGCAACCAAACGCGTCGTGCAATCCCAGCAAAGAGACCCAACTCCTCACCATCACACCTCTTCGCCACCAGTTCTACCACCTGCCTAAAGGTTGGGCCATCCGGTACCAGTTTTTGAAATTTTTTCAAGCTTGCTCCCCAGACGTCCCGTGCCGAGGGACAATCCCATAGGATGTGATATCCAGTTTTTGCGTGTAGTCCACATATCGGGCATAGCTCGTCTTGAAGAACATCCCTCTTTCTCAGGTTGGTCTTGGTGGGGAGAATCTCCTTACAGGCCTTCCACAAAAAATGTTTCTCCACATTCGGACTCTGCACCTTTGCAGATTGACTTCCACAAATCACACGATTTCCCTCCATTTGAGCTCCTGCCTGCCTAAGATGCTCCATTTCCTTAGCCAGGTGATACGCAGATTTAATTGTAAACAAACCATTGGCATTACATCGCCAGATCACCGCATTAGGTCTATTAGTGCTACTCAAAGGGATCGACAAAATAGCCTCAACTTCAACCGAATTAAAGATAGCCTTCAGCAGACCTGTATTCCACCCATACGTGTCTTTATCTATAAAGGCACTTACCATTGCATTGGCATCCAACACTCGGGGTGGGGCGCGAATAGAAAAAGTTGATGGAATGGGGATCCATTTATCACCCCAAATCCGTGTAGATTCTCCATTGCCAATCCGTCAATACAAACCCTCCTTGAGGAGGTCACACGATCCCAAAATACTCCGCCATGCGAAAGAGGGTTTAAAACCCAATTTGGCATCAAGAATTCCTCCATCTGCATAGTACTTTGCCCTCAAAATGGTGGTTACCAAGCTATCGGTGTATACCATAATCGCCAATATTGTTTTGCGAGAAGGGCCTTGTTGAAACATAGGAAATCCTGAAAACCCAAACCCCCTCGGGCTTTTGACATACCTAATTTGTTCCAACTCATCCATGGAATTTTCGATTCTCCCCACCAAAATTGCTGCATGAGGAAGTTAATTTTGTCGCACAGAGATTTGGGAAGCTTGAATATGCTCATGCAATACTTCGGTATTGCTTGGACCACCGCCTTGAGCATACTCTCCTCCCGCTTGTGAAAGGAGTTTTAACTTCCAATCTTGGAGTTTCTTCCAAATTGTATCAAGTATCCCTTTGAAAGCTTTTGCCTGAGATTTCCCCACCAAAGTCGGGGCTCATATCTCTGTGAATTGGGGATGCCAGAGGCTTCAAGGATGTGGTGTTGATGTGCTAACATGGTGTTCCGACTAAAGTAGATGGCTGTCTTTGACGCATTCAACTTTTGCCCCGAAGTTACTTCATAGTTTCTGAGAATGGTAGACAATTTTTCCCAATGTTCCATATCAGCTCTACAGAAAAGCAAACAATCATCATCAAAAAATAAATGGTTCATGCGGGGTCCCCTCTTTGAAATGGGGACCCGGTCAACACACCTTCCCTATCCGCCTTGTCAAGTAAGGAACTCAACGCTTTGCAAACCTCGGTTCCAACGACGTCCCAGTGTTTTTGGAAAAAGCCAGCATTGTACCCATCCAACTCGGGAGCTTTTAGAGAAGCCATTTGGAATAAGGCTTCCTTCATCTCGCTTTCTAGAAAAGGCCTCCCTAGAGTCTCCCTCATGTCTGCCGTCACCCACCCCTCTAAGGCCTCCAAGCACACATCAAAATCCCCCCTTCCACTGGTCGTGAAAAGGCTATCAAAATAAGCCTCGAATGCGTTGCCCATCTTCTCTTGGGTCGCCCATCTTTCTCCCCATTCATCGACAATATAAGCGATTTTATTCACTTTTCTTCTATAATTCGCACAGGCATGAAAATACTTCAAATTTTTATCTCCAAATGACAACCAATTTACTTTAGCTCATTGGCGGCACTTTAAATCACCTTGTTCCAATAACATTTTCAGAGTATTCCTTGTTGTGTCATCCTATCCCGGTTTTGGTGCACCATCCTGCCCTTGCTCCATCGTTAATTTATTGTAATGGTCCCTTAGAGTTTTACCCGGCAATCCCATCTCGGCATTTCGCCATTTGAGCAAAGCTTTGGTGCAGCACATCATTTTGCTTTGTAAGAAAGGCCATGGGTTGACGTTTTGCAAGGGTAGATTACTGGGCCGTGCCTTCCATGTCTTCTAGATAATAGTTCGGCAGTTGCAGTCAAGCTCCCAACCAGCCTCATATTTGAAGTTTCGTCGACCCTTATGCCTCCCCACAAAATTGCTTAACGTCAAAAGGAGTAGAAAATGATTTGACCATACAGCAGCCCCAATCACTATTTTTGCATCACGAAACCTGTCGCACCATCCCCGATTGGCAACCGCTCGATCAAGTCTTTCTTCCGTAAAATCTGCGCCCTCCCTACAGTTACTCCATGTGTACTTCGGGCCCCTATAGCCCAAATCCGAGAGTTCACAATCTTCCAAAGCTTGTTGGAAAGCTTCTATCAGACTTCTTTGATGTCCACTCCCACCAAATTTTTCATCAAGGCATATAATCTCATTGAAATCGCCAATACACACCCAAGGGCCAGGTTCCATTCTAGCAATGTATCGCAACAAACTCCATGATTCCCCTCGCTTACTCGGATCCGGATGACCATAAAAGCCGGTAAATTTCCACAGCAGTTCGGTTGAGGAGGTACAAACTTTTGCATTAATGTGCCATAGCAAATATTGGCCAACCACAATAACGCATAGTTACAATAATGAATACCATAGCAAATATTGCAATAATATGTTGAGAATATGAACTTGTTTTTAATTTATTATACTTGTAATTACTTTTCGTGTTTCTACCGCAACTATAGAACAAATATTTTTCAGCCTTGAACATTGTCAAAACTAAGCTTCATAATAAAATTGAACATTAGTTTTTGACTGATTCTTTGATGTTGTCCATCGAAAGAGAAATTACTGCAAAATTTAGTATAAATTTAGCCACATGATTTTTAGGATCTAAGAGAACAGCGGGTACTATTTTCATAGGTATTTAAACTGAATATTGAAATATATTATGAAGTAATTATTTGTATCTTTTCCATTGCTTATTTATTTTTAAACAATGAATTGATAATAATTTTATTTTGTATTAATTTAACCTTCAATTTTAATATATTTCTCATTCATACTTTCACCCCCATAAGACTTTTTGGCTCCGTCCCTTCCTGGTGAAAGGCATGGCCTCCATGTCATGGACACAACGTGGAGGAACGAAATTCCACTGTATATCTATGGTATTATAAAGAGAGAGGAAGTCACTTCTTGAAATAAGATATCCATTTCTCCAATAAAACAAAAAAAAAGGTACCACATAAACCACTCACAAATGTCTCACAAATGTTTGATTAACTAGACACATTCAATGTATTGAAGATGTTAAATTGTTGAAACAAATATAAACTCTTCAAGCAAATATTTTATGATATAAATGGGAAAGACAACTTTAATATAACTTTAAGAATGATAATTGTAGAGAATAAATTTTTATTTCGACATATATTCAACTGTAAAATTAAATTGCATATTTATAGTTGAATAAGACCCTAAAAGAAAGGAAATAGAATAATTAAAAAATTAGCATATTTACAATAGTGAATACCATAGCAAATATTGCCATAATATGTTGAGAATATGAACTTCTTTTTAATTTATTGTACTTGTAATTACTTTTCATGTTTCTACCGCAACTATCGAACAAATATTTGCAGCCTTGAACATTGTCAAAACTAAGCTTCATAATAAAATTGAAGATTAGTATTAGACTGATTCTTTGATGTTATCCATCAAAAGAAAAATTACTTGAAAATTTAGTATAAATTTAGCTACATGATTTTCAGAATCTAAGAGAAAGACGGGTCCTATTTTCATAGGTATTTAAAATGAATTTTGAAATATATTATGAAGTAATTATTTGCATCTTTTCCTTTGTTTATTTTTTTAAAAAAACAATGAATTGATACTAATTTGATTTTGTCTTAATTTAACCTTCAATTTTATTATAATTCTCATTCATACTTTTGCCCTCATATCCTAAAATATTTTTCATTTATGATTTCCCTCTATCCATAAGACTTTTGGCTCCGTCCTTCTTGGTGAAAGGCATGGCCTCCATGTCTCCTTGTGGCTTTGCGTTTATAATTATATGTATATATCTAATTGATCCAACATCCATATTAAATATACTTAGGCAAATAACATTAGAAAACTCATATACCTTTTTCTTTACCTTTCAAATTGCTGATCAATAGCAAAATAATAATACTTAGTATTTATTTGTTTCAAACTTCATTACAAAATGTAGTCTCAGCCAACTGTAGGTACCGAAATGATATTGTGATTGCGATCAAGGACAAGGTATACACGATTGCAACAAAAATCTGTAAGTCCGACCCAGCCTGGAGGTAGGACTACTGCTTTTACCATTGGGTTATCCTTTTGTATCACCGCCTTGGCGTGCTGCTCATTCTTTCCAACCAATTCAGGCCATCGAAATTTGTGACCTACAAAAATTAAATTAGCATCAGCATAGAACTAGGATGAAAATTATTCTTTCCAAAAACATCACGCTTTGATACAATTCCCTACAAAATGATAATTAATTTCTATCTTACCTAGAAGAAGTTCTCTGAGCATTAACATTTATTTAAGGAAAAGGGAACAAGAAGAAGAAGAAGAAATTCAAAAGTGTACACAATGATCATAGAGAAATGCTCTTTAGTAGACTGTTATACAACTACCAAATAACTGGAATGATGTGGTAGTGAAAATCAGTAATTAATTTTTATAGTTTTTTAAGTTAATATTTTTACTACAACGTTATCAAGTTATATTTCAGTCGAATAACAATCTACTAAATAACTTTACTCGTAATAAGCATAACAATAACTACAACAATTAAATTAGACTTAAGCTACTGGAAACGAGGAATATAACCTAGCATTTCATTATTTAGATTCTCATAAGATGGGAAAATAAATGTGGAAATAATTAAGGAGACCTGCTATTTTTCCAACTCTTATCCATCTCGGGACCAACTTATTTTTAAATCTGCCATTAGATGTGTATGACCTACATGTGGGTCCTACAAATTTAATAGTATATTTGAAAAAAAATGTGAATGGACTTGGATGAGAGATTGACAAGAGAAAATAAAAAATAGTATTTATGACAATTAAATTGGTATTTGGAAGTTAAGAAATCTAAATAGGAGCGTGATTAGATCTTTTTCATTGTAATTCATTTTTCTTTTTCAAATGTCAACACATTTTTATTTATTTTTTTCGAAATTGTGATTCACAGTAATTAACATTTCGAATTGCCGCAATTTTCGGATAAATTGAGAGAGCCCAAATAGAACTCACCTGCCCGTGTTTGTGACTAAGGCCCAAATTGTTTTTGGATGAGTAAAACTCGTATCGACTCTCTCACATGAGCTGTCCAAATTGGTAGCGAATTCGATAACTAATTTATTGCACATTCATATCTTTACTTTTCATTTTCTATTTCTTTGTAACATTTAAACCCAAAGAGCTATTCCAACTCCATCTCACCTTTTTAGTACATGAAATAATGACACTTAAAAGTACACTCAAATTTAAATAAACACATGAGGAAATGTCTTTTCACTTAATTTAGCTTGAAACATATTCTTAAAATACTCATTCTTAAAACATGACATAAATGATATCATATTGTTTAAATTTTTTGAATAACGTGCTAACATATTTATCAGGTGAAATCATTTACACTAGTAGATACAACATTAAATTCTGGCCAAAAAATAATTGTTGGAAGTTCCTTGTCCACACGGATGGGGTTTATAAGTTAAATATAGCTGGCAAATAAATGAGGGATGACACATAGAGGAGAGAGAGAGAGAGAGAGAGGGAGAGTACCTTGGGCACAACATAATCGATCTGTGCAAGAACCACTGGCGCAAGGTGGGTAACGAGGCCATGTAGGTACATAACGGTTTGTCCCGATTTCTTCAGAAGTAGAGGAACCTACCATGATATATAAATATGCGTTATTGACCATTTAAAATGATGACTTTAAAAGGCAACTAATATTGACATTATTCCTTATAAATAAAAGGAATCATATAAAATTGCTTCCTTCACTTAAGGAAAAATAAAGGATTCTTCTAAAAGCATAACTATCTTGCCATATAGTTTGCATGTTCTCTTATGAGTTTTCTTATACTTAAATAGCTAGGCTCCTTTGCTTTCAATTTAATTGACACTCAATTATCAATGGGTTCCTTAGCTTTCTCTAACGTTTAGATGATTACTTTGAATATTATTATATGAGTAATGTTAGGTAGCACAAAAACCACTTACAAATGTCTCACAAATGTTTGATTAACAAGACAGATTCAATGTATTAAAGATGTTAAATTTTAAAAACAAATATAAACTTTTCAAGCAAATATTTTATGATATAAATGGGAAAACTAACTTTAATATAACTTAACATTGTAACCATGTCCAATAACACATTATTTATAAGTTTCAATATATGTAAAGTAGATTTTAGAAGTTACCACAAGTGACAAAGAGAGCAAGTAGAAAGAGGGCCAAAATGGACAAGGTCTTCATGACTGAGTGAACTTTTTGAGTGTTTGAAAGAAAATTGATGCGAAAGAACAGAACTTGTGTAAACGATATTTATATGAGGATTTTGACAACTCGTTTATTAATTTTGCTATATTTGAAAAGCTATTTTTGAGAGAAAAAACTAGAAGGGGTTTTGAGTTGTTGTGAAACTTCGACAAATAGGTAAATATGTTGAAACAATACTGATTATTTGCGTGGAAAATAGAGAAAGTATGTTAGATAAAACTAATGTTTCTATGTTGTAGAAAAAGACAAAAGAAAGATAATTTTAGAAAAGAAATTTGTATTACTGATGTATGTTCAATTGTACAATAAAATGACCTATTTACCGTTGAATAAGGCCCTAAAAGAAAGGAAATACAATAATTACAAAATTAGATAAAATCAGCATATTTTAATAATAAATACCATAACAAATAGTGCCATAATATGTGGAGAATATGAACTTTTTTTTAATTTATTGTACTGGTAATTACTTTTCCTGTTTCTACCTCAACTATAGAACAAATATTTTCAGCCTTGAATATTGTCAAAACTAAGCTTCACAATAAAATTGAACATGAGTTTTTTTACTAATTCTTTGATGTTGTACATCAAACGAGAAATTACTGCAAAATTTAGTATAAATTTAGCCACATGAGTTTCAGGATATATGAGAACGACGGGTCCTATTTTGATAGGTATTTAAAGTGAATATTGAAATATATTATGAAGTAATTATTTGTATCTTTTGCTTAGTTTATTTATGTTTTTTTTTTTAAATGAATTGATAATAATTTTTTAATGTATTTATTTAACCTTCAATTTTAATAGATTTCTAATTCATACTTTGGTCCTCATATCCTATAGTATTTTTGATTTATGCTTTGCCTCTACCCATAAGACTTTCTGGCTCCGTCCCTGCTTGGTGAAAGGCATGCCCTCCTTGTGGCTCTGCGTGAATATGTATATGCATATATCTAATTTATCCAACATACAGATAAAATATACTTTTGCAAATAGCATTATAAAATCATATACCTTTTTTCTTCTCCTTTCAAATTACCGATCACAAGCAAAAGAATAATGCGTAGTATTTATTTGTTTCAAACTTCATTACAAAATGTAGTCTCAGCCAACTATAGGTACCGAAATGATATTGTCATTGCGATCAAAGACAACGTATACACGATTGCAACTGAAATCTGCAAATCCTACTCTGCCTGGAGGTAGGACCACTATTGTTACCATAGGGTTATCCTTTTGTATCACCGCCTTGGCTTGCTGCTCATTCTTTCCAACCAATTCAGGCCATCAAAATTTGTGACCTACAAAAATTGAATTAGCATATGTGTAGAACTAGCATGAAAATTATTCTTTCCTAAAACATAACGCTTCGATACAATTCTCTGCAAAATGATCATTAATTTCTATCTTGCCTAGAAGAAGTTCTCTAAGCATTGACTTTTATTTAAGAAAAAGGGAAGAAGAAGAAGAAGAAGAAGAATAAGAAATTCAAAAGGATACACAATGATCATAGAGTAATGCTCTTTAGTCGACTACTATACAACTGCCAAATAACTGGAATGATGTGGTAGTGAAAATCAATCGTTAATTATAATATTTTCTTAAGTGAAGATTTTCACTACCGCGTTATCAAGTTATACGTCAGTCGTATAACAATCTATTAAATAACATTACTCGTAATAAGCATAACAATAACTACAACAATTAAATTAGACTTAAGCTATAGGAAACGAGGAATATAACCTAGCATTTCTTTATTTAGATTCTCATCAGAAGGTAAAATAAATGAGGAAATAATTAAGGAGACGTGCTATTTCTCAAACTCTTGTCCATCTCTGGTCCTACTTATTTTTAAATCTTCCATTAGATCTGCGGACCTACATGTGGGTCCTACAAATTGAATAATATTTTCGAAAAAATGTGAATGGAGTTGGATTGGAGATTGACAAGAGAAGATAAAAAATAGTATTTATGACAATTAAATTTGTATTTTGAAGTCAAGAAATCTAAATAGGAGCATGATTAGATCTTTTCCTTAATATTGCATTTTTCTTTTTCAAATGTCAACACTTTTTTTTTTTTTTCTAAATTGGGATTCCCAATAATTAACTTTTCGAATTCCCGCAATTTTAGCAGCTAAATTGAGAGAGCCCAAATAGAACTCACTTGCCCGTGTTGGTGACTAAGGCCCAAAATGTTTTTGGACAAGTAAATCTCATATCTACTCTCTCACATTAACTGTTCAAATTGGTAGCGATTTCGATAACTAATTTGTTGACCATCCATATCTTTTCTTTCTATTTTCTCTTTCTTTTTGCTAGAATTGCATCTTTCATTACTTTCAAAACAATCTAGAACCCAAGGTTCTAAATTACAAGAGCAAAAGCTCTGCAAGTACGATGTCCAGGATACAAGCTGGCAATTCATTATTCCAGATTTGAGTAAATGGTTGGGTTAGGCCATCCTTGGCAAGCCAATGAGCTGCCGGTTAGCATCTTTGCGTACATGTTGGACGACCCAGCTTCTGCTTGTACTGAGGAGAGCTCAAATATCATCCACAATATGCCCATTATTTCTCCAATTGGTACCCCTCTCCTTCAAAGCCTGCACAACCTGTAATGAGTCCCCCTCTAGAATAACATCTTGTAATTCTTGCTCTGTGGTAAATTCTACTGCAGCCAGAGCAGCTAGTGCTTCTCCAACAACAGGATCTTTGCTGCCATCCACCTTCATGCTTTTTGCAGCCCGCACAAATGCTGCATGGTCTCGTATAAGTACCCCAAACCCCATGCAATTCTGGGAATCATCAATTGCCACATCCCGGTTAACTTTGTGTTTCCCCAACGGGGGTTTTTCCCATTTAACAGTGGCCACGGAATTTCCATGGGCTTCCCCCCTGGTGCTGTCTTCTCGTGCAGAGAGAAACCCGTGCAACATCTCCTCCGCTTCTCGCACTAGACGGGTGGGATGGATGAACTCTCACCCATAGACCACCTGATTACGCCGTGCCCATATCCTTTTCGCCAGCACAGTAGTGAAATGTAGCTCATCCCTATGACATCGGGCAAAGAGAGCTTCCATAACTTCCAGAAAAGAGCTAAAACTGCCATGACTTTTCTGAACATGTCGGCTGCAGGCACTCCAAACATCAACTGCCGAGGGGCACTCCCACAAGATATGGCACATTGTTTTAGGCTCCCGATGGCAGAAAATGCAAGTATCCTCCCTTAAGACCCCTCGCTTGCAAAGGTTGTCTTTGGTAGGTAGAATATTTTGGCAAGCCCGCCATAGGAAAACCTTGACTGCATTAGGAACATCCAAACCCCATAATGTTTTCCATAGATGAGAATACCTGGATTGTACCGACCCTTCCCCAAATCTCTTTTCCTGCCTCTCCATCTCCATATGATATGCACTACATACTATAAAAGAACCCGATGCAGATGCTCTCCAAATCAAGCGGTCTGGTTGCCCATATTTGCTCAGTGGTATCCTGCCTATTAAATCCACTTCCTCATCCTGGAAAAAGCCTTGAGTAGGGGAATGTTCCAATTCTGGTCCGTGTATCAATTCGCTCTCCCACCATTGCGTCCAGTGGCAGTAGGGAGGAGTGTGACTGAATGGCGTATGTTGTCGGCCTAGGTATCCACTTATCCCTCCAAATCTTAATAGATTTTCCATCTCCAATGTGCCACTGCAGTCCGTCCTGAAGGAGCTCCCGAGCCACAAGAATACTTCGCCGGCAAATGAAGACCTACTCCCCTTTTTGGCTTTGAGGAAAGAACCCCCATGAAAATACTTGGCTTCAAAGACCCGCCCCATCAAATTGGTAGGATCTTGCACTAATCTCTAGCCTTGTTTAGCAAGGAGGGCCTTATTAAAAGTATGGAGGTCACGAAAACCCATCCCTCCCTTAAGCTTTGCCAAGCCCATCTTAGCCCAACTCATCCAATGAATCTTCCGGTCATTCTCCTTGTGCCCCCACAAGCATTTTTGCATTGAGGAGTTAATTTCCCGACACAATTCCTTGGGCAATAAAAATACACTCATACAATAAGTGGGTATTGCTTGAATCACGGCTATCAGTAAAACCTCCTTACCGGCCTGCGACAAAAAGATATTCTTCCACTCAGTGAGCTTCTTCTTAACCCTATCGAAAATGTTCTGAAATTCTCGGATTCTTGATTTTCCCACCAAGGCTGGTAAACCCAAATACTGATCATACCGTTGCGAGGCAGGAACCCCTACCAATTGCAACAACTCCGTACGGGTATCATGGCTAGTATTACGGCTAAAGAATACCGATGTCTTGTCTTTGTTTAGGCTTTGACCCTAGGCCCGTTCATAAACTTCCAGGAAGCCCGACAAAACTTGCCATTCAGTTTTGGATGCCTTACAAAATAGTAGGCTGTCATCAGCAAAAAATAAATGATTTAGTCTAGGCCTTTCGAGGAAGTAGGAACTCCTCGAAGTAACCCATCCCGCTCCGCTTGTTGGAATTGAGAACTCAACACTTCGGCACAAAGCAAAAACAAGTAAGGGGAAAGAGGGTCCCCTTGTCTTATTCCTCTAGTGGGAACAATGTTCCCCACAGGTGCCCATTGACAATAATTGAATAGGTGACCGTGGAGATACATTCCATCATAAGAGCTACCCACCTAGAATCAAAACCCATCCGTAACATCACAGCTTCCAAAAACCCCACTCCACTCGATCATAGGCCTTACTCATATCGAGTTTTATGGCCATGTATCCCTCCTTACCCCACATACGCGAGTGCATAGTATGTAAGGTCTCATATGCTATCAATATATTATCCGAAATTAATCTCCCTGGTATGAAGGCACTCTGATTACTAGAGATAATTGTTGGGAGAATACACTTCAACCTATTTGCCAATGCTTTAGCCGCTATTTTGTACAGCACATTGCAAAGGCTAATAGGTCGATATTCAGTCACCAGGACTGGGTTTTTTATTTTTGGAATCAACACAATGTGTGTGCGATTAACAACCGGATCCATTCTCTTAGACTCAAAAAAATTCAGTACTACAGAGCATACCTCATTGCCCACTTCCGTCTAGTGATTTTGATAAAAACATACGGGAAAGCCATCCGGATAGGGAGACTTGAGGGGAGCCATTTGATGGATTGCAATCTTGATCTCATCTTTTGTAAATGCACGGAGCAACTGTTCATTCATTTCCACAGTCACATGGCTAGACAATGATGCTAGACATTGACCCACTCCACTCGGGTTAGATGTCAAGAATAGACCCCTGAAATAGTCGATAAATACTTCTTCAATTTTTCCGGGAAGAAGGGGCTGTACCTGTTTCATCAACAATAGAATGAATGCTATTAGTTCTACGTCGTTGCTTAATACATGCATGGAAAAATTTTGAGTTCCTATCACCACCCTTCATCCACTCCAATTTTGCACGTTGTCGAAGGAACAAGTCCTCCTATGCAATTAGATCACTTGCTTCTTTTTAGAGTTGTCTGAATTTTTCTACGTCCAGTGGTCCTTCCCCCGACTAGAGTTGGGCTATTTCACTAGTTTTGGAAGAGATAAGCTGCTCTTCGGGCTTTACGTTTGTCTTAGCCCACTTAGTCAATTCTTCTTTGCTCCTCTCCAGTTTCTGCCCCACCCTCTACCAAGCGTTTGCCTCCCGAGTTACTGCCCTCCAGACTTGTCTGATAATGTCGTGAGATCTTTCCATCCCATTCCAGACTGCTTCATATCGGAACTTCTTGAGCCTTGGCCATTGTCCCTTGGAGCTTTGTTGAAACGAATATATAATGGGGTGTGGTCAGAGCTGCGGTTTTGCTAATACTTCAACAGCCCTCACTTTATACTCATCCATCCATTCATTAGTTGCCAGGGCCCAATCCAATCTTTCTTTTACAAAGTCTTCTCCTTGCCGCATATTGCACCAAGTGAACCTTGCTCCAATACAGCCAAGATCATGCAGCCGACAGTGCCTCAGAGTGTCACAAAATTCTCTCATTTGCCCTCGAGGTTTGTTAGCCCCACCGAACTTCTCCACCTCCTTTGTGATCTCATTGAAATCACCAACGCACAGCCAAGCAACCGGAGAAGAAGCCTGTAGATGCCTAAGAAGGTTCCATGCTTCGTGCCTCTTACCAACCTCCGGCGGCCCATAAAATCCCGCCAGCTTCCATATGCTCCCATTGGCTTCTGTCTGAACTGTTGCATGCACATGACTTCGACTGTAGTTTTTAATTTCCATGTTTGTATCGTCGCTCCACATTAGTGCCAACCCACCGCTGCGTCCAACACTGTCTACCACAAAAATACTACCGTATCCCGTACGAGCTTTGATGATCTCCATACGGTGTGATGAAAACTTGGTTTCCATTAAGAAAACCAATTTGGGTCTCTTTTCCTTCACCAGCCGGCAAAGGTTCGAAACTGCCCGGGGGTTCCCAAGCCCCCGGTAGTTCCAACTTAAAAGACTCATAATGGTTGGCGGGGCTGGTCACCAGCCTCCGCCGAATCGATGTGGAATGGTTCGGAAGTGGATGCCATGGCACCCTCCTCCCCCTGTTTCTTCTCTGAGCTTGACCATGCACCAGTCATACTTTCCATGTCTGTTCCCAACTCACTGTCCAACTCATCCCGATGCAATTTCTTGGGTGGTGGGGCATCATCTTGGGCCTGTAGGTGTTTTGCTAGAATAGCAGCTAGTTCAACCACCTTTGGTCCAGCTGAGCCCACTTGTGAATTAACTAGAGACTTCGGCCCAGTTCTGTGGTAAACACGTGTGTTACCAGGTGCTCCCCCTGCTCCATGTTTTCTCACTACATACGTTTCTTTTTTCGAACTTCCCACATCAGTGCCCTCCAATGCTTTTAGAAATTAAATTCTCCAAAAGAGAATCCCCCTATTTCAGTCAGTACCTTACCCGTCAAAGGCTCTTCCAGCTGGAAAGGGTAAAATAAATTTTCAATATTCTTCCCTTTTGAGCCATCCAAGTTAGCTCTTTCCTTTCCCGAACCAACAGAATCCCGGGCTTTTAGGGAGTGGAGCGTGTCCTGTCTAGTTTCCTTCCGTGCATACTTGCCATTCACATAATCACCATCGTATCTCCGTGCCGCCTTTCCCAAACCGTCCCCTGAAATACTCCCCGCCGTGTTCCCCCTCGGTGGCCTGTCCGTCCAACACGCTCATGGCGTTGTGGAAGTGATTCAGTGCCGAAGCTCCTTTCACTTCTGCCTGGCGAAGAGGCTCTCAACCACGGACCATAATCCGTTGTAACCTCCTGGTTTTTCAGCACGTTCCTCTTTAAACATCCCTCTTGTCCATGGATAATCATTCCACAATGGTAACAGAATTTTGGAAGCCTTTCGTATTGGAAAGTGATCCAAAACGATTCCCCCTCAAATTTTAACTTTCGCCCTCGTGGGAGTGGTTTGGACAAATCTATTAGAATTTTCACTCCCAAGAATTCCCCCCATCCAATTCCATCCTTGTCCATATCCACCTCTTCCACTGTCCCGACCGAAGATCCAATTTTGAAGCCCACGTCCCTTCCCATACAAGCCAAAGCCAAGTGCTTCATATGTACCCAAAAATACGCTTTTTCAAAAGTGAATCTCGCCGGTGGAGATTGACCATCGAAGTCCTCGACCAGAAATAAATTCTGTTCAAAGACCCAAGGCCGGCCCTCCAGCACCCTTGCCTTATCCGGGACTCTTCAAATTATATGAGAAACAAGTTTTCTCCTAGGACTTTGAAAGTGAGTGCTCCCGACAATCGCCACCACCGGAGAAGCGTAGTTTTGACCGTGTCCTTGCTCACAAAGCGGTCCGCCACCAGTTTTCCCACAACACAGGATTGGCCTCGTGAAACCGTCCCCTCCACCTCGTTTGCCTTGATCTCTACATCCACTTCTTCTTCTACGATAAGGAGAAATTTCCCCATGGTTTCAGTAATTCTTCCGCCATATTTTGATACAAAAACGGCAAGCTACTCTCACAACTTTTAAGAAAGAATTAGAAACTCTCCTATTTTCTCTTTCTTTGTAAGATGTAAAACCGAAGATCTATTCCAACTCTATCTCACCTTTTTAGTGCTTGAAATAATGCCACTTAAAAGTACACTCAAATTTAAATAAACACAAGAGGAAAAGTTTTTTCACTTAAATTAGCTTGAAACAAATTCTTAAAACACTCATTTCTCTTAAAAAGTTGATTTTTTACGACCATATAAAGTGAAAAGCTAGAACAAAACCGTGTATGGTCAACCACGTATTGGAATAGGATTCTCCCAATTTTAAGTATAAGGTCACGATTTAGTGTTGTAGCATCTAACGACATAGACGATATCATATCATTTAAATTTTTTGAATAACGTGAGAACTTATTTATCTGGTGATATCATTTATACCATTAGATACAACAATAAATTTCGGCCAAAAATAACTCTTCGAGTTCCTTATCCACATGGATTGGGTTAATAAGTTAAATATAGCTGGAAAATATATAAGGGAGACACAGAGAGGGAGGGAGGGAGAGAGCAATAGAGAGAGAGAGAGAGAGAGAGAGAGAGGAGAGGGAGAGAGAGAGAGTACCTTGAGCACAACATAATTGATCTGTGAAAGAACCACTGGCATAAGGCGGGTAATGAGGCCATGTAGCAGCATTTGGATTTGTCTCGGTTTCTTCAGAAGTAGAGGAACCTACCATGATATATAAATATATGTTATTCAGCATTTAAAAGGAAGACTTTAAAAGACAACTAATATTGACAATATCCCTGATAAATAAAGGGAATCACATAAAATCGGTTCCCTCACTTAACGAAAAGTAAAGGATTCTTCTAAAAACCATAACTATCTTGCCATATAGTTTGCATGTTCTCTTATGAGTTCTCTTATACTTAAATAGTTAGGCACCTTTGCTTGTCAATGTAATTGACACTCGATTACCAATGTGTTCCTTAGCTTTCTCTAAGATTTAGGTGATTACTTTTAATATTATTATATGAGCAACGTTAGGTACCACATAATCCAATTTATATAGAAGAGAGGTGATAAAGTAGAGCTCGTGCCCTATTTGTGGTCGGGAGGAGGACACATTAGCCCATGCATTATGGGACTGTATAGTGGCAAGGGATGTATAGGGTGGGAGCATAAGGAAATTTCAAAAGCAAAGCGGAGGGGACTGGAATTCAAACAAATTTTCGCGGACATGCACTCTCAATGTGATAGCAAGGAGATGGACCTTTTATCTGTTATAGCGAGACGTATTTGGCATCAGAGGAATTCGATGGTTCAGAAAAACTCATTTTTCATCCCAACCAACTGGTACATGAAGCTATTACGGCTTTGGACGAATTTTGGAAAGCAAATGACTCAAGCCAGGAATTACATCGAACGCAGTTGGAGCTAACTACTATACCTTGGAAGCAACCCCCAGCAAATATGGTTAAAATAAATTGGGATGCCGCTGTGGCAAAGACGCTTGGAAGAATCAGGCTGGGGGTTATCGCGAGGGACTGCTGGGGTTAGGTGATTATGGCTCGAAGAATTACGAAGTTAATGAATGTAGATCTAACGACAATAGAATCTATGACAACTTAACAAGGACTCCTTCTCGGGCTGGAATTAGGGACAACCGGAATAATATTTGAGGGGGATGCTAAACAAGTCGTATTGGAGGTGACCTAGTGGATGGCATCCAAACGATGATACATGATTTCGGTAATGCGAGCTTCAACTATATACCTCGGGATGGTAATTACGCAGAGCACGGGCTGGCTAAGGAGTCCATTACTCATGTCATGGACACAACGTGGAGGAACGAAATTCCACTGTATATCTATGGTATTGTAAAGAGAGAGGAAGTCACTTCTTCTCCTTGATTGTATCGTTCTTATCATCGATTTTTGGAATAAGATATCCATTTTTCCAAAAAAAAAAAAAAAGGTACCACATAAACCACTCACAAATGTTTGATTAACTAGACAGATTCAATGTATTAAAGATGTTCAATTGCTAAAACAAATATAAGCTTTTCAAGCAAATATTTATGATATAAATGGGAAAGCTAACTTTAATATAACTTTAAGAAAGATAATTGTAGAGAAGAAATTTTTATTTATGACGTATGTTCAATTGAAAAATAAAATTGCATATTTATAGTTGAATAAGACCCTAAAAGAAAGGAAATAGAATAATTAAAAAATCAGCATATTTACAATAGTGAATACCATAGCAAATATTGCCATAATATGTTGAGAATATGAACTTCTTTTTAATTTATTGTACTTGTAATTACTTTTCGTGTTTCTACCGCAACTACAGAACAAATATTAAAAAGTACTTGTAATTACTTTTCGTGTTTCTTTTTAATTTACTTTAAGAACATTGTCAAAACTAAGCTTCATAATAAAATTGAAGATTAGTTTTTGACTGATTCTTTGATGTTGTCCATCAAAAGATAAATTACAGCAAAATTTATTATAAATTTAGCTACATGATTTTCAGGATCTAAGAGAACGACGGTCCTATTTTCATAGGTATTGAAAGTGAATTTTGAAATATATTATGAAGTAATTATTTGTATCTTTTCCTTTGTTTATTTTTTAAAAAAAAAACAATGAATTGATACTAATTTGATTTTGTATTAAATTTAACCTTCAATTTTAATATAATTCTCATTCATACTTTCGCCCTCATATCCTAAAATACTTTTCATTTATGATTTCCCTCTATCCATAAGACTTTCTGGCTCCATCCCTGCTTGGTGAAAGGCATGGCCTCCATGTCTCCTCGTGGCTTTGCGTTTATATGTATATGTATATATCTAATTGATCCAACATCCATATTAAATATACTTAGGCAAATAACATTAGAAAATTCATATACCTTTTTCTTCTCCTTTCAAATTGCTGATCAATAGCAAAATAATAATACTTAGTATTTATTTGTTTCAAACTTCATTACAAAATGTAGTCTCAGCCAACTGTAGGTACCGAAATGATATTGTGAATTTTTTTGCCCCATTTACGAAAGAATGTTTTCCCCGAAATTTCCATTTGCCCCACGCCCATTTGACCCCTTCCCCCCAAAACCCAAACTTTTGGGTAAAAATTTTTGCCCCCCAAAATTTCCAGGGCCCAATACCCATTTCCAATCCCCAAACCCGTTAAATTCCAATTTTTCCAACCCCAAACAAATTTTTTGAAATCGGGCCCCCCGCCTTTTTATTTAAAAACCCATTTGTTTCAAAATTTCCAAAACCAAATTTCCATTTTGAAACCCCAAATTTTTTTTTAAAAAGGTTTTTTTTAAAAATCCTACCCAAAAGAAAATATTTGAAATTGAAAATATTATTTTAAATTATTTGTTTTACCCAAAAGCCCAAAAATTTTACCAAATTGTTAAAAAGAAATTTTAAATTGGGAAAAATATTTTTGGGAAAAATTTTTAAAATAAGAAAATTTTTTTAATTTTAAAAAAGAAAAATTTTAAAAAAATTTTTTAAAATTTTATATTTTAATTTAAATTTTTTAAAAATTTCTTTTCCGTTTTTTTTAAAAAAAAAATTTAAAATTTATTTTTATTAAAAAATTTAAAAAACCCCTTTTTCCCCAAAAAAAAACATTTGCAAAATTTTGAAAGCCAAATTTAAAGAAATTTATGGAAAATTATAAAAAGGGCCAAAAAAATATTTTTTAAAAAAAAAAATTAAATTTCATAAAAAACTAAAAAGGAAATAAAATTAAAAATTGAAATTTTTAAATTTTAAAAATTTTTAAAAAAATTTTGAAAAAAAATTTTTTTTTAAAATTTTTAAAAAAATTTTATTTCCAAATTTATATTCAATTAAAAAAATTTTTTTTTAAATCCTAAAAGAAAAATAAAATTTAAAAAAATTACTTATTTTAATTTAAAAAGAAAACCTTTTTAAATAGATTTTTTTTAATTTTAAAAAAAAATTTCATTTTCCTTTTTTTTTAAAATTGTTTAAATTTAACTTAAAATTAATTTTATTAAATTTTTTAAAAAAAACAAAATATTTAAAACCTTCCAAATTTTTTAAAAGAATTTTTGGGGTTTTTAAAATAATTTTAAAATAAATTTAAAATTAAAATTTTTTTGTTTATTTTTTAAAAAAAAAATTAAAATTTGATTTTTTTTAAATTAATTAAAATTTAAAAAAGGGAAAAAATATTTTATTATAAACAAATTAAAAAAGGCCCCCTAGGGCATTTTTTGGGTTTTTGTTTTTTTTTATTTTTTTTAAACCTTTTAAAATTTTTACCCAAAAATTAAAAAATTATTTTTCCCTTTAAATTGGTAAAATTTAAATTTTTTCAAAAATAAAATTGAAAATTTAAAAAAATTTTTTGGATTTTCAAAAAAAATTAAAAAAAAA
This sequence comes from Corylus heterophylla, assembly GCA_016403345.1. Lineage (NCBI taxonomy): Eukaryota > Viridiplantae > Streptophyta > Magnoliopsida > Fagales > Betulaceae > Corylus > Corylus heterophylla. The sequence goes on along the minus strand of JADOBO010000772.1, from coordinate 8,178 downwards.
AGAAAAAAAAATTTCGTAAAAAGGGTTTTTTTTCCCCTTTAAAAATTTGGGATAAAAAAAAAATTTTTAAATTAAAGAAATTTTTTTTTTTTTTTTTAAAAAACAAAAAAAATTTAATTTACTTAATGAAAGGGAAAATTTAAAAAAAAAAAAAAAAAATTTAAAAAGGGTCACCCAAAATTTTAATTTTTTTCCCTTAATTTACCCTTTTCCCTTTTTTTTGGGGGAAAATTATTTTTTTGGGTTTTTTAAAATTTATAATTTATTTAAATTAAAATTATAAAAAATTTTCAAATAAAAAATAACTTTCAATAAATTAAAACTTTAAAAATTAACCTTTTTTTTTTTCAAATTTAAAAATAAAAATTTAAAATTTTAAAATTAAGGGAAAATTATTTCAAATTTATTTTAAACTTTTAACCCAAATGTTTTATGGTTCCCAAATAAAAAGGGAAAAAAAGGGGAAAAAAACAAAAAAATAATTTTAATTTATTTTTTTTTTTTAAATCTTTTTCCCCTCTTTTCCCTTTTTTTAAAAAATTCAAAAACCCAAATTTTTAAAAATTTTTTTAAAGTTAAACTTTTTAAAATTAAATAAAAAAAAAAAAAAATTTTACCCTGTTTTTTTTTTGGCCCCAAATTTTTTAAGGAAAAAAAAAAAAGAGGGAAAAAAGGGGAAAAAAAATTTTAAAAACATTTTTTAAACCCCCAAAAAAAGGGTATAAAATCCCTTTTTTAAAAATAAATTTTTAAAATAATATTTTAAATAAAAGGGTTTTTAAAATTTATAAAAAATTTTAAAATAAAAACTTAAAACTTAAAAATTAAAAAAATAAATTTTTAAAAGCTAACTTTTAAAGGAAATTTTTCCTTATCCACAGCGATTGGGTTAAGTTGAATATAGCTAGAAATTGTATGAGGTAGACACAGAGAGGGAAGGAGGGAGAGAGCGATAGAGAGAGAGAGAGGGAGAGAGAGAGTACCTTGAGCACAACATAATTGATCTGTGGAAGAACCACTGGCATAAGGTGGGTAATGAGGCCATGTAGCAGCATTTGGATTTGTCCCGGTTTCTTCAGAAGTAGAGGAACCTACCACGATATACAAATATATGTTATTCAGCATTTAAAAGGAAGACTTTAAAAGACAACTAATATTGACAATATCGCTTATAAATATAGGGAATCACATAAAATTGCTTCCCTCACTTAACGAAAAGTAAAGGATTCTTCTAAAAACCATAACTATCTTGCCATATAGTTTGCATGTTCTCTTATGAGTTCTCTTATACTTAAATAGTTAGGCACCTTTGCTTTTCAATTTAATTGACACTCGATTACCAATGTGTTCCTTAGCTTTCTCTAACATTAAGGTGATTACTTTGAATATTATTATATGAGCAACGTTAGGTACCACATAATCCAATTTATATAGAAGAGAGGTGATAAAGGAGAGCTCGTGCCCTATTTGTGGTCTGGAGCAGGACACATTAGCCCATGCATTATGGGACTATACAGCGGCAAGAGATGTATAGGGTGGGAGCATACGGAAATTTCAAAAAGCAAAGAGGAGGGGACTGGAATTCAAAGAAATTTTCGCGGACATGCACTCTCAATGTGATAGCAAGGAGATGGACCTTTTTTCTATTATAGCCAGATGTATTTGGCTTCGGGGGAATAAGGGGTTCACAAAAACTCCTTTTTCCATCCCAACCAACTGGTATATGAAGCTGTTACGGCATTGGGCGAATTTTGGAAAGCAAATGACGCAAGCCAGGAATTTCATCGAACGCAGTTGGAGCTAACTACTATACCATGGAAGCAACCCCCAGCGAATATGGTCAAAATAAACTGGGATGCCGCTGTGGCAAAGACGCTCGGAAGAATCAGGCTGGGGGTAATCATGAGAGACTGCTAGGGTTAGGTGATTATGGCTCGAAGCATTACGAAGTTAATGAATGTAGATCTAACGACAATCGAATCTATGGCAACAACAAGGACTCCTTCTCGGGCCGGAATTAGGGACAACCGGAATAATATTTGAGGGGGATGCTAAACAGGTCGTACAGGAGGTGAATTCTCATGAGTCAAGCACTTTTTATTTCGGTCACCTAGTGGAAGTCATCCAAACGATGATACAGGATTTCGGTAATGCGAGCTTCAACTATATACCTCGGGATGGTAAATACGCAGAGCACGAGCTGGCTAAGGAGTCCATTACTCATGTCATGGACACAACATGGATGAACGAAATTCCACTGTGAAAAACGCTATGCCGACTCCAAAAACTTGTTTATCACAATTTATGCGGAATTAATAATATGTAGCAATAAACAATTCATTCACCCAAAATATATAAAGCAATAAAGAGGCAGACACAGATATTTTGGTTACGAAGAGGAAACCTTTTAGAAACCGATCTAAAAGTAAAACCTCTCGGAACAGTAAACCCAGAAATCACTATCAAAAGATTATCCAAAGATTACTGGACACTAGGAACACTTACAACCCTTTGCAAGACCTTGGCTCAATAAGATCGACAAACCTACAACTTCGTCTCCTTGCTCACAATCTTCTTCAACGTGATTCTCCTTTATCGGACTCTTCCGATAGACTTCTCAACAGTAGATTTATCAAAGGAATAACTAAAACTCAAAGAGATTCAATTTACGCTCACACATATAATCTCTCTTACTTTGACCTCAGCGAACTCTCAGAGGTGAAAAATTGTACTTTTCTCTTCTATAATGATGTATATATACCCCGACAAAACCCTAGACCTAACCCACTTAAAATCACATTTTGGGCCTAAAACTTATGGGGTGTCCGGACATGTTAATGGGCTGTCGGACACGGCTTTGTGAACAAGATTTTAGTTTATGATGAGTCCGGACCGAATTGCGGTCCGGACCGGCCTGTCAGTCTTGATCAACAGCTCCAATCGATGGGCGTTTGTGGTCCGATTGAGCTGAAATTTTGCAGGGACGTTCATAACATATGAATCTACATTATGAACGGTGGAGATTGGATTCTGAGCATTCTATATCAGTGTTTGAGCCCATAAACAGTATCATATGCATTTTGGAACTGAATTAAGCCAACACATGAACTAACAAACTCCCCCTTTGGCAATTCAGTGACAAAACCAAAATGTCGAGCTAATCCCATCATCTGCCCATATTTACTCCCCCTTTTTGTCACAGAATGACAAAAGGTCTTCATGTTTCCTGAAACACTTCACAAAATACATCAAGGCATATGTGGAACAAGAAGACATAAATAAAACTCATGATAAAAAAAATGACGTAGAATGCGTGATCATAAAGAAACATCAGCAAAACTCCCCCTCAATGTATGACTCAATTAACAACAAGAAACTGGAAATGCAAAGCATGTTTCTCCCCCTCAAAAGTTAAATGAACACACATGATAACACATCAATGACTCATGTATTGCACAATGAATATCCAAACATACTCCAAATATGCAAAATATACATGAGACTAGAAATGGCTTGAAACTCATATTGCTTAACCCGAGCCAAGAAAATGTTCCATTCAACCTATGCTTGTGTGGTGTGTGGGTAAGCCATCCAAAAAGAAAAATTTTCAACTTACAAAATGAGAAGAAAGTTTCACCACCATGAGGTTTTGACAAGTATATCAAATTAAAAGTCAAACATTATCATACTAGGGCCTAGCCACTCTCATCCTATACATTTCTCTTTATAAAACATTTTGCACAAGTTTGACACAGTGAAATAAATTCCTTTGGAATATGATTTTTTGATTTTATTTGTTTCACTATTTTGTTTATTTTTCTCTTTGAGAAAGTGTCCTTAAACTGTTGGTGCTTATCACAAAAGAGAAAGCAGGTATTTTTAAGCCCTAGGTTCAACTAGCATATGGTCAATTTGAAGAATATGACTAGTCAAAAACCTCATATGGTTACCTAACAGACCTCACAAATAAAGTGAAACAAAACCTCAATTTAAGCTTAAATATGCACAAGGGATAAAGCATAGGCAAAATGTACCACATAAGCTCAGGCTTTAGGTAACCACAAAAACAAGTCCATTGACACAAATTTTCATCTCATGCATATTAAGAACATTCCAAGACGCAAGGAATTAAATCCATAAAAAGCAACATGAGAAATCAATGGACTATCTAGGTGCATAAGACAAAAGAAAAAAAAACACAATCAAAATAACATATTTTTGTCTTTTGAAATTTTTCATAAAAGAAATGCACACAAATGAAAAAAATGCAAAACAAACAAAATGCAATGCAAAACAAAACAACATGCTTGAATTGAGATTACCTTGAGCAAGACATGAATGTCCTTTAGCATTAAACTTTCATCACATCTTATAGGTCCCACTACAAAATAATGATTTGGTTTAATAACTACTTCTAGGTCTTCACAAGACATTACACATTCCTGAATATTTGATTAGCAAGTAGACAAAAATCTTGGTGGTCCGCACACAACATCTCATCTATAAGCTTTTCAAAGATCATGATATATGAATTTCTTGAAAAATCCTTTATGAATATGCCTCAAAACATGAATCTCAAAACAACCATGTATACACTCTTCATACAAAAAGTGTAACAACAAAAATAATGCAGTGCATAAACAATAAAGCAAAAACAAAAAAAAATGCAAAGCAAAGAAAAATAACACGCTCTAGGATATTCAAAAATAAACAAAACAATCAATCCTAGGCATGTTATTGACTCACCTAACTTTAGGTGAGATCACTACCACTCCCCCTCAATGGGTGAATGGTATAATCCTTCCTAACACAAACCTTCTTGAAAGAAGGTGTAGAGACGTGAACATTTTCAATCTTGTCTAATCTAGACAAACCTCCCATCATCATTGTGTATAACCCCAAAGGTTCTTTCCTATAAACAGAATTTTTATTTTTATGCATATGAGGTTTCAATTTAAAACAGTTGAGTCGAATGTGACCAACTTTTCCACAATGATGACAAGTAGGGATAAACCTTTTAGGAGGTAGATTCCTAGGAGGATGGACGACTCTATACTTGGGGTAAGATACACAAGGTTCAATATGAATTTTTTTAACTTCCTTACCTTGTGAGGTCGAAAGCAGCTGCTGTTTTTCTTTTAACCAAGAGTCTTCTACTTTTCTAATTTATGAGATATTATCTAGAACTAGAATCATTGTTAGAAAGCGAAGCAACATGACAATCAAAACTTAACTCAGATTTATTACAATCGAAATAGGTATGTAACATATTCTCAAGAAATTGCTAGAGAATTTTTCCAATTGAGTTTCGACTCTTTTAATTTATTCTCTAACAAATCAACTTTAGAACCTAAAACAGAATTTTCAGATTTTAAAGAATCAATTATAGCATGCGATTCAGACAATTTAGTAACAATAGATTCATTCACATGTTTAAGATCTTGAAACTCCCCAAACAATTTGTGTATTGATGTCTCAAAAGAGTGAATTTTTCCAACAAATTGTTGAAGGAGTTTATAAGATCATATTCCCATAAGTATTCATAGCAAGCAGAGTCAAGGGATCTCACTCAAGAATTTAATCCAAGCGAGTGAACCAGCTCGATACCAATTGAAAAGCGCTATGCCGACTCCAAAAACTTGTTTATCACAATTTATGCGGAATTAATAATATGTAGCAATAAACAATTCAATCACCCAAAATATATAAAGCAATAAAAAGGCAGATACAGATATTTTGGTTACGAAGAGGAAACCTTTTAGAAACCGATCTAAAAGTAAAACCTCTCCAGGCGACCAAACGGAAATCACTATCAAAAGATTATCCAGAGAGATTACAGAGACACTAGGAACACTTACAACCCTTTGCAAGACCTTGCTCAGCAAGATCGACAAGCCTACAACTCGTCTCCTTGCTCACAATCTTCTTCAACGTGATTCTCCTTTTCGGACTCTTCCGATAGACTTCTCAACAATAGATTTATCAAAGGAATAACTAAAACTCAAAGAGATTCAATTTAACGCTCACCACATATGATCTCTCTTAGCACAGATCCAAGCGAACTCTGCAGGGTGAAAAATTCGTACTTCTCTCTTCTATAATAATGTATATATACCCGACAAAACCTAGACCTAACCCACTTAAAATCACGTTTTTGGGCCTAAAACTTACAGGGTGTCGGACATGTTAATGGGCTGTCGGACACGGCTTTGCGAGCAAGATTTTAGTTTACTGAAATGAGGTCGGACCGAGAATGCGGTCCGGACCGGCCTGTCGAGTCTTGATCAACAGCTCGATCGATGGCGCGTTTGGCGATTGAGCTGGAATTTTGCAGGACGTTCATAACATATGAATCTACATTATGAGCGGTGGAGATTGGATTCGAGCATTCTATATCGAGTGTTTGAGCCCATAAACAGTATCATATGCATTTTGGAACTGAATTAAGCCAACACATGAACTAACACACTGTATATCTATGGTATTGTAAAGATAGAGGAAGCCAATTCTTCTCCTTGATTGTATCGTTCTTATCATCGATTTTTGGAATAAGAAATCCATTTCTCCAAAAAAAAAAAAAAAGGTACCACATAAACCACTCACAAATGTCTCACAAATGTTTGATTAACTAGATAGATTCAATGTATTAAAGATGTTAAATTGTTGAAACAAATATAAGCTTTTCAAGCAAATATTTTATGATATAAATGGGAAAGCTAACTTTAATATAACTTTAAGGAAAATAATTGCAGAGAATAAATTTTTATTTCTGACGTATGTTCAATTGTAAAATAAAATTGTATATTTATGGTTGAGTAAGACCCTAAAAGAAAGGAAATAGAATAATTAAAAAATCTGCATATTTACAATAGTGAATACCATAGCAAATATTGCCATATATGTTGAGAATATGAACTTCTTTTTAATTTATTGTACTTGTAATTACTTTTCATGTTTCTACCGCAACTATTGAACAAATATTTTCAGCCTTGAACATTGTCAAAACTAAGCTTCATAATAAAATTGAAGATTAGTTTTTGACTGATTCTATGATGTTGTCCATCAAAAGAGAAATTACTACAACATTTAGTATAAATTTAGCTACATGATTTTCAGGATCAAAGAGAACGACGGGTCCTATTTTCATAGGTATTTAAAGTGAATTTTGAAATATATTATGAAGTAATTATTTGTATATTTTCCTTTGTTTATTTTTTTAAAAAAAAAAACAATGAATTCATACTAATTTGATTTTGTATTAATTTAATCGTCAATTTTAATATAATTCTCATTCATACTTTCGCCCTCATATGCTCAAATATTTTTCATTTATGATTTCCCTCTATCCATAAGACTTTCTGGCTTCGTCCCTGCTTGGTGAAAGGCATGGCCTCCATGTCTCCTTGTGGCTTTGCGTTTATATGTATATGTATGTATCTAATAGATCCAACATCCATATTAAATATACTTAGGGAAATAACATTAGAAAACTCATATACCTTTTTCTTCTCCTTTCAAATTGCTGATCAATAGCAAAATAATAATACTTAGTATTTATTTGTTTCAAACTTCATTACAAAATGTAGTCTCAATAATTGTAGAGGTACGAAATGATTTTGTGATTGCGATCAAGGACAAGGTATACACGATTGCAACAAAAATCTGCAAGTCCTACCCAGCCTGGAGGTAGGACTACTGCTTTTACCATTGGGTTATCCTTTTGTATCACCGCCTTGGCTTGCTGCTCATTCTTTCCAACCAATTCAGGCCATCGAAATTTGTGACCTACAAAAATTGAATTAGCATCAGCATAGCACTAGGATGAAAATTAATTCTTTCCTAAAACATCATGCTTTGATACAATTCCCTACGAAATGATAATTAATTTCTATTTTGCCTAGAAGAAGTTCTCTGAGCATTAACATTTATTTAAGGAAAAGGGAACAAGAAGAAGAAGAAGAAATTCAAAAGCGTACACAATGATCATAGAGAAATGTTCTCTAGTAGACTATTATACAACTACCAAATAACTGGAATGATGTGGTAGTGAAAATCAGTCATTAATTTTTATAGTTTTATAAGTTAAGATTTTTACTACCACGTTATCAAGTTATATTTCAGTCGAATAACAATCTACTAAATAACTTTACTCGTAATAAGCATAACAATAACTACAAC
>JADOBO010000769.1:0-26711 GCA_016403345.1 Corylus heterophylla | reverse complement strand
AACGTGATAGAGAGAGATGAAGAGAGGGAGAGAGAGAGGCTAGGCGAGAGAGAAACATGTGTATGAATGAGGTAAGGATTCATAAAGATAATTGATTTTTTTTTTTTTGTAATGTTTATTTCTATGCTTGATTTTTCTTGTGAGTTTTGTATGAGCTTTTGTCAATTTTTTTGTAGGTTTTGTTTGAAACATGTGTATCAAAGAGGTAAGGATTCATAAAATAAAAAATAAAAATAAAAATAAAAATAAATAAATAAATGATTTTTTTTTTTTTGTAATGTTTATTTATGTGCTTAATTTTTCTTGTGGGTTTTGTATTGGTTTTGACAAAAATTTTATTGGGTTTTGTTTGAAACAGAGGTGTATCAAAGAATCAAGTGAGGAAGTTCTTGCCACAATGTTGATATATTTTTTTGATAATTTTGTATAAGTTCTTGATAATATTTCGGTGGATTTTTGTTTTTGGGTTAGTTTACTTTTGTGTGCTTCATTTTGGAACATGTGCTTAGCAAAGATTTGAGTGCGGTTCTTGATTGATTCATAAAAAAATAAAATAAATCAATAAAAGATTTTTTTATTGTTGTATTTATTTTTGAAAGGATTAATAAAAATGAGAACTCTAAATATAATAATAATATTAAAATAAATATTATTTAATTAATATATAAATATTAAAAAAAAAAAATAAGGCTTCATTTAAAAGTTTATCCTAAAGCCCAAAAAAAACATTGAGCCGGCCCTATAGTCACATATTTATGCTCAACAAAAACAACTACCACAACTTTGAGGTGTAATTAATTTTCCAAGTCACAAGTGACTGCAAAATAACTAAAAGCTTAAAAACAAGGCACAAAAAGTTTCTCCTTGACAGAAAAAGAGTGCTGATCGGAACCTTGCCGGAAAAATCCTGTAAAACGTCGGAAAAAGCTAATATCGCAGAAACTAATGGGGACAATGGGAGGTGCAGCCTTTGAGGTGGCGCTACCTATTGTTCGTTGAGGCCATTAGGGAGAGATTGGATTTGCCCGACGAGTATTTGTCAGGAAGGTAGTCACGTCTGGTTCACGTTTTTCACACGTTGGAGGATTCTCAAAACCGTTTTCTCGCTAGGATCTACCTAGAGGAGAAGGATCCGTTTTCCTTATCTTCTTGAGATTAAGGAAGGAGTCAGTATGGAGGGAGACCAAAACAAACCTTGGCCAAATCTCCTTTGCTGGAAGAGGAATATGAGGAGGTCGAAATTGAAGCAGAAGAAGTCAATGTGGTAGCCTCACGGGGCCAACTATGTGTCATTGGAAAACTAGTAGCGGATCGGCTTGTGAGTAGGGAGACCATCAAAAAGTCTCTTATGAGCTGGTGGAAACCCCTGGGATCTACTACTTTTAAGGAGTTGGGAGATAACTTATTCTTGATAGAATTTGATAATCACCGGGATAAAGCTCGAGTTCTTGAAGGGAGACCCTGGGTCTTTGAAGGATCGCTGTTCTTAGTTGAGGACTTTGATGGCGATCCTCACCATCATCAATTGCCTTTGATCGGGCATCCTTTTGGGTACGAATGCTAAACTTGCCGCTGGTCTGCATGGGTAGAGAGTAGGCCGTAAAATTGGAGCGACAATGGGAGTGGTAGAAGAGATTGACACAGATCCCGATGGGGTAGGATGGGGAATTCTTGAGAGTTAAAGTCTCCTGGATCTGCCTAAACCTCTTTCTCGGGGAGAATCTGAAGCTCAGGGGGTTTCTAAGTGGATTACATTCGATCACGAAAGACTACCAAAATCTCGCTTCCAATGTGGTGTCCTTCAACATGGAAGAGGAGGATGCCAGAAGTGGAGTTCTCTGAAAAATAATGACTCTATGGGTCATTGTGGTCCAGAACTTAGAGCACCTTCACCAACAAGGAAGGGGGAAAGAAATCAAGGGAGACAATCAGCTAGACCGGGACCGGTGGGAGTAGAAAATCCGGCAAAAGACTACACCAAGCAAGCTCATCCTGATATGCGATACCAACAGCCGAAACAAACACAGGAGGAGAAAGGAGTTCCTTTAGACGTCTCCGGCGAGGATTTTCCGGTGAGCCCATAGGATCGATTCGGCAAGGGAAAAAACGTAAATCACGGAGAAAATGGGGGTGGTGAATATCGCAATGAATGCCAAGGATCTGTAACGGCTGGAAAATCTGCGAACAACCTGGATGCTGTCAATGACGGGATGCGCAGGAGGAATTCACGGATTTGCGCACGGAAAGATCTCCACTTTGTGCAAATACTAGAGAAGATTTCTCTCAAAGGAAAAGTTTCCTCTGGAGGAATGTCTAAGATGGCGGGGAGGCTTTAATGGCACTATGCGGGAAGCATCTAGTGAATCGTGGGTAGGCCCAAAGGCTAGCCAGGAGGATCACTTACAAAGGCCCACTAATAGTCAAGTAGCCAAGATCATCAAAGCAGCCCAAGAAGCAAGTAAAAATCGACAAAGCTTTGGTTACGTGGAAAAGAAAACATGGGGAAGAACTAGGCGCACAGAGTGCGAAGAAAAGGAGAGGTGCAGCGGAGATGGAAACCCAGTGGAAAAGGGACGTAAAGTAATCGGAAATTTGACTATAAATGGATCGGGAACAGCGGCGGTGTAATACAGCCCGCCAACCGGTATGAATTTTTGAGCTGGGCGCCGAGGCTTGGGAACCCTCATGCGATTCGAGACCTTCGCGGTTGGTGAAGGAAAAAATCCTCTTTGGTTTTCCTCATGGAAACCAAACTTCGTCGCAATAAAATGGAATTAATCAGTGTAACCTTGGTTATTTTGGATTATTTGTTGTAGATTGTATTGGGAAGGAGGAGGTTTGGCGGTGCTATGGAAAGAAGAGATTAATGTGGAAATTCAGAATTTTAGTCAATCCTATATTAACGTTGAAATTCAAGCGCATCCGAATAGTATTAAATGGAAGTTCATCGGTTTTATGGACATCCCGAAGCAAATAGAAGAAGTGAATCATGGGAACTCTTAAAAATCTTGGCTCAATTTAATCCACTTCCATGGGTTTGCGTAGGAGATTTTAATGAGATCCTTAATCGATCGAGAAATGGGGTGGGCGTATGAAATAGGAGTCGATGAGGGCTTTCAACAAGCTCTTGTGGAATGTGAACTAACGGAGCTCGATTGGTTTGGGCCCAAATATACATGGAGTAACCACAGAGATGGGATGGATCTTATAAAAGAAAAATTGGATAGAGGGGTGGCGAACCAAGAAGGGAGGGACCTCTCCCCGGAGGCAGAGATTAATGTGGAATTGGCGTTGGGCTCGAATCATCTACCAATTTTTTTTGTGTTTACAAGGAAAAATGGGGGGATGTAAAAAAAATAAAAATTTTCGGCATGAGGCTCGGTGGGCATTAGTGGAGGGATATGCAGTTTTAATTCAACAAGCATGGGGGTCTGTAGATGCACATGTGGGCCAGTGGAATAAGGTGGAGAAAAAATTAAATGTTTGCAAAAATTAGCTGATTGCCTGGCAGAAAAATATAAAAGACCCTGGGGGACAAATGGCTTGGCTGAAGGGCAGAATCTTGGAGCTCACTGGGAGGGAAGGAACTCAGGCATGGGAGCAGGAAAAAAATCTTCAACGTGAACTCCAACATCTCTTAGACCAAGAGGATACCCGGTGGAGGCAAAGGGCAAAAGAGGCATGGCTCATCAACGGGGATCATAATACAAGGTACTTTCACGAGTGTGCCAATGCTAGAAGAAGAAGGAACTTTATTGACGAAATCATTGACGAAACGGGTAATCAATGGGATACACCCAATAATGTGGAGAAGGCTTTTGTTAATTATTTTGAAGGCTTGTTCACGGCAGGGAGGGAAGGAGAATTGGATCCTTGTCTTCAAAGCCTTACACCCTGTATTTCCATGGAAATGAATGCTGATTTACTAAAGGTTTTTAGAAAAGAGGAGGTTTATGCGGCACTTACTCAAATGAGTCCTCTCAATGCACCGGGTCCGGACGGATTTACAGCAGATTTGTTCTAGATAAATTGGAAGATTGTGGGGGATGAGGTATGTGAAGCTGTCCTTCATACCCTTAATTTTGGAATTATGCTTGAAGCTTTGAACTTAACCCATATAGTTCTTATTCCCAAACTGAAAAATCCGTCGTGCGTCACGGACTTTTGACCCATCAGTTTGTGTAATGTGCTATATAAAATAATCTCTTAAGTTCTAGCCAATAGATTGAAGAAAATTCTCCCAGAGATTATTTCTCCATCTCAAAGCGCTTTTGTTCCGGTTCGGCTGATATCCGACAATATCCTAGCGGCATATGAAATACTCCATACCATGCATACGGGTATGAGGAGTAAGAAGGGTTTCATGGCAGTTAAATTGGACATGAGTAAAGCCTATGACCGGGTAGAATGGCGATTTTTGGAAGCAGTTATGGGGCGGATGGGCTTTGAGGGTAGGTGGATAAAACTGATCATGATGTGTGTTATGTCTGCAAAATATGCAGTCCTAGTGAATGGAACACCTTGTGGCAATATTATTCCGTCACGGGGTATTCGATGGGGATCCTATTTCCTATTTGTTCCTTCTTTGTGCGGAGCGCTTAGTGCTATCTTGACAAGAGCTAATCGTGATGGCTTGTTGGGCGAGTCCCCACATCCAAACGGGGCCCTTATATCTCACCTTCGTTTGCGCAGCGATAGTTTACTTTTGCGAGGCAACAGTCATGCATGCGATGGAGCAACTTGACAAATTTGTTACACATGTATGAGGTTGCTTCGAGACAAAAGATGAACCAAAACAAGACGGCAATATTTTTCAGCAAAAATACGCCTTCGCCAGAAAAATCTCAGATCATGGAGCTTGCTAGGATCCCTGCCACACAACAGTATGATACTTATTTAGGGCTTCCCTCCTTATAACCGCTTTTCGGAATATTATTGAACTGGTGCGGAAACGCCTGCAGGACTGGAAACTAAAATTTCTTTCTCAGGCAGGAAGTGAAATTTTATTAAAGGCGGTTGTCCAAGTCATACCAACTTATTGCATGAGCGTCTTTCGCCTTCAAGGCTCTATGTTCGGAGCTTAGTTCACTTATGCAAAGTTTTTGGTAGGGTCAAAGGGACAAAGAAAGGTGAATTTCGTGGATGAGTTGGAGTCGTATGGGATTGTCAAAGCGGCAGGGAGGCATGGGGTTTAGAGATTTCAATAATTTTAATAAGCCTCTACTCGCTAAACAATGTTGGAGATTGTGGAAGATGCGGATAGTCTCATTGCCAAGATAATGAAAGCAAAGTATTTTCTGACAGTTCAATCCTAGAAGCACAACCAGTAAGCGATCTTCATTTGCATGGCATAGCATTCGGGGCTTTGTGATTTGCTTAAGAAGGGCTAATTTGGAGAGTTGGCAATGGAGAAAATATCCGCATTTGGCAAGATAGATGGATCCCAAATTCTCCACTTTTAAATTACATTCTCAGCCTTGTGGACTTGATCCCACCGCAGGTCAGCGGGCTTATCGACGGAGAAACAAAGTGGTGGAATGCGAATTTGGTGAATCAATTATTCTCCCCAACGAAGCACGACTTATTTTGTCTATACCCATTCTTGCGGTGATCAACCGATTTTCTTATTTGGAGGGTACAGCTAAGGGTATCTTCTCATGTCTGTGATGCATACCATATGCAACATGAAATTGAAATGGCGAGAAAAGCAATGGGCTCATCCGAAATATCTTGAGTGGGGTATGGGAGAAATTATGGAACACCGCAATACCGAATCTGAGAAGAATTTCATGTGGAGGGCGTGTCATGATATCCTACCCACCCGAGCGAATCTTTTCAAGCGGAAAATCATTGAATCACCGAAATGTCCAATATGTGAGCACGAGGAGGAGACAACTATACATATTCGTGGCTTTGACCTTGACCATGGATGTCGGAATGAGGAGCCAAAATTTTTCAGAAATGCTCATACCAAGAACCAAACTTCCTTTTATTAGTTGAGAAGATGCTACTGCGATGTGATGCGGAGGAATTTATGCAATTTGTGGGCATCGCACGCGGATTTGGTTCGTCGGAATGATCGGTGTACGGGGTAATTTTGGCATCCGCGAGATTATTCGTCATATGCAATCAGCCCGTTTAAGCTACAATGTCGCGCATGCAATGGTTCATACAACATGGCGGTAAATCGATTCTGATGGCTTGCCCTCCAACGAGTGGATTATGGCCAATCGGGCGCTTGATTGATCATCCACGAGGATTTGGGGTATGGGAGTGATTGTCCGAACTCGGCAAGTGATCTAATGGCTGCGAGATGTTGTTCCAGAATGGGATACTTAGAGCCCACGGATGCTAAAGCCCATGCTGCTCTGGAAGCGACTCAAATCTGCCATAACCTGGAATATGACTAGGTTAAATTTGTGGGAGATGCGAAAGTCATAGTGGAAGGGGTGAACTCTGATGAACAAGATTGGAGCAAGAAGGGAAACATTATTGATGGGATACGATCAACTGTTCGAGGATTCTCTCACTGGACCTTTTCTCACATTCATAGGGAAGCAAACCAGGTAGCTCACGAGCTAGCCAGATTAGCTATAACACAAAATAGGGACGAGTTGTGGTTTTCAAATCCACCAAACTGTATTAAGAGGCTTATTGCTTCTGAGAAAGATGTAATCCCTGCTTGATTATTACAATAAAGTGAGCTCTTTTATTCAAAAAAAAAAAAAAAAAAAAAACAAAAACAATTATGGAGTTCAAGGAAGGGTTAAAGCCAATAAATCCTTATGCATGGCCACTTTGTCTACAATTTGGGACGTGTAACAACCAACAACCAATAGCAATTAATCAGGTGAAACCAAATATTGAGCAGTGCAGTAACACGTGGTGAATTAGCAGGAAATTAGTTAGACAGGTGGCAGATTGTTGTTATCTTAGACTCATAAAATAATTTTTGTTTTTCGTATTTTTAAGTGTTTGGTGCGATTGAAAATAATATTTAGGATAAAATATTTTCAGTTTGACTACAAAAGGCTTTTTAATTTTCGAAAAATAGATTTCGTTTTTAAAAGCAGCAAACTATTTTTCAAGTTAGAGCATCTTATTCTCAAATCAACACACCCAACCGAGACATCGTCGAGACCCCGCCCAGATTTCACCTGGACCCTATCGGGACACGGTCAAGACCCTGCTGGGACCCAATCAAGACATAGTATGGACCTTGAGGGATTTGATCTGGACTCGTCGAGCCACCGCTCGGACTTCGAGGGAACCTAGTTGGGACTCTGCCAGGACTCGACCAGAACTTGTCAGGCTACTATCTAGCCTTTCCTGGGACATGGTAATTATGGCCACTGCCGGGACTTGGTCTCGCACCACTGGACTCGATCGGGAAACGGCCAGGACCGGTTGGGATTCAAAGGCCCGGTCGAACTACCATTGGTAGTTATTTGGGACAATGAACGACCGTTGGGACTTCGTCAAGAGTCGGTCGAGATTCACTAGACCTAGTGAGGTCGCTGTTGGGACCCGGTTGGGACAATATTGTAAATTGTGATTTTCTGTATGCGTCAAACATTGGAAAATGATTTTTGGAAAATCAATTTTCAAAAAAATATTTTTCGTTGAAAACATTTTCCTATAAATAAGATTTTGTGTCGAAATAAATGGATGCTTAGTTAGCTACCTAGCATTTGTTTAGTTAGTTTGCTAATTGTAACACTTGAATCATTAATGCAATAAACTCTTCATTCTCCATTTTCAATCTTGACAGAAAATCTCAATTAATTGACAATTAAAATGATTGAAGGGTGCGGTTCAAGAATCAAGAAGTAGCTATATTTTACTTTATTATCTTTTAATATTTTAAATTAAGGACCGGCCCCTAGTTAGACCAGCCCCTAATATATACGCTCTAACTCTAAATGGTTAGAGCATATGAGTAATGCTATGTACTATATTTTTATTCTCTTAAAGTTGATGTGGCTTTTAAAATCATCATTAAATTTTAGATGAATCATACTTGAATGTTGATTCAATGGTGATTTTGAAAGCTATATCAGCTTTAAGATAATAAAAGAGAATAAAAAGATGGTTCTTATCATTCTTCTTTAAATATTGTGTGCAAGTGTTTACGATTTAAATACTAAATTACTTATCGGAGTGGGAGTGCAAGAGCATTGAAGGCGAGAGAGTCCAAGCATTATGGAGTTGAATGAAGGATTGGAGCCAGTGAGTCCAAGCGGACAATACTTGAATAGCTCTTTGTTATCTAGATCTATTGTCGATGTCTTGGAAACTGAAGTTCCAATCACCGACATCGACATCGACATCATATCATTGCTCAATGATTCATTCGTTCCGCTCAATCCACGCTTGTCATCCGTCATGGTGCCCTCTCTCTCTCTCTCTCTATTTCTTTGATATTTTATATATTATTCTTACTATTAGATTTAAGGGTAAAGTTCTCTTAACCCCCTCAAACTACCACATAAATAACAATCTACTCCCAATAATAGAAAAATAACAAAATTATCTCTATAAAATTTTTAATAAGACAAAAATATCCCTAAAAATTTGAAAAAAAAAATTAAATAAATTTAAAATTTAAAAACAAAAGTTAAAAAAAAAAAAAAAAAACAAGGGTGAAAGAACCACCCCATGGGTGGCAAGGGGTGGTTCTACCACCCCCCCAGGTGCTTGGGTGGTTCGGCCACCCACTAAATATAGTAGGGGTGGCTGAATCACCTCTAGGGGTGGTTCGACCACCCACAACAACAAATAACCCCCACAACACTCCTCAGCCCTTCACACAACTATTTCTGTATCTTACCCGAGCCGAAGAAGACATAAGCCATTTCTGTATTTTTGTGTCATTTTCTGGGTCATTGTCCCAATCTCTTACTTGACTCGTCCTTATTTCCAAATCCTTCTCTAGCAAGCCGAAGAAGAATTTGGCTTCAGCCATGACATGGGTCTCACAATCCCTTGCGAAGAAGTTTTTCAGTCTCTAACATCCATTCTCAGAAGAAGATTAATTAGGTATGCCTAGATTTTTCTCTCGGGGGTGGCCGATCCACCCCTTAGTTGGTGGCTGGACCATCCCCAGTTACCTAGGGGTAGTCCGACCACCATCCAGGGTTGTCCAGCACCTCTGTTTTGCTTTTTATTTTTATTTTTTTTATAAATTTTAGTATTTTTCTTTTTATTTTAATATGGGTAATTTCGTTATTTTGATAGAATTTGTGGTACATTGTCATTGTTTTGATAGTTTGTGGGGTAAATTGTCGCAATTGATAGTTTGGAGGGTAGATTGTCATTAGGGTGGTAGTTTGAGGAGGTTAAGAGGACTTTACCCTAAATTCAATTAATTTTAGTTCCGGCCCATTGCAAGTTTTGATTAGTACACAACTGATAAAATTCTGCTTAGAATTGCTTATTTTAAAAGAAAGATAAAATGAATTAGTCTTATTCTAGGCCCAACATCTTTCTTTAAAATTTTATTTTTTAATTGAATCGAAGAGGCAAAACTTTAGTTGGAGAACACGCCAAAAGGGAAGAACAAAGTGTTGGTTTAGGTTTTGGCACATTCGGTTTGCATGTAAGTGTTTGAAAATGAGCACCTCAGCATGTCCAGAAAGCAGGATTCTAGAAGGCCCTGTCCGGACCGCCAGAAGCCAGGTCCGGACCCAATTTCTAGATAACACATTTTGAAAGGCATGTCCAGACCGTCAGAAGTCGGGTTCGGACACAATATCCAGCAAGTCAAATGTGAAGGGCCTATTCGGACCGTCAGAAGCTAGGTCCGGACACTACATCCAGCAAGCTGTTTTTGAAGGGGAGGTTCGGACTGCTAGAAACTGGGCCGGACCCAATTTCTAGCAAGCTACATTTGAGAGGTAGGTCCGGACCGTCAAAAGCTGGGTCCGGACCCAATTTCCAACAAGACCATTTTGCATGGCATGTCCGGACACCACGTGGTTATGCATATGTAACCCTAGCCATGTCAGGACACCCACTTATCCCTATCCGGACATGGCTACTGAATTATTGTTTTATTCTCTATTTAAACAAATTATTTTGCCTAATATACGTACGTATTTTGAGAGCTAAAACAGAGAGATTAGAAAGAGATTGTTCTAGTTTATGTGAGTGAAGATTAAATATGTGAAGCCAATCGGAGTTCCGATGAAAGGAAATCTTAAAGAAGAATTGTGCGGAGGTTCTAGAAAGGTCTCTGCAGAGAAGTCAAGTGGGTTGCTTGTCGTGTGCAAGGGAGAGTAAATTGTAAATGTTTTGTAATTCTTCTTGTATTCCTTATTCTTCTTATAGTGGATTGATTTCCTGGGTTTGGCTTCCCCGGAGAGGTTTTACATTTAGAGAGTTCTCTAAATGGTTTCCTCTTTGTAACCAAATATCTGTGTTCTTGAATTTCATTACATATATGTATTTGGTTGATTGTTAATCGTTAAGTGAGATCTTATTCTGTTGCTTCTAAGTGATACATCTCAGATTGAACAAGTGTAGTTTGGAGTCGTATATAGGTTTTTAATTGGTATCGAGCGGGTTCACTCTATGAAGTAATTTATTTCTGAGTGTGATCCTACACTCCATATCAAGTGTCACTTCTTCGTTGCTCCTAATTCTCTTCGTCTTTGTGGAATAAATTATACGCTTTGGAAAATTCGTATGAGAGCATACTTTAAATCCATTAATGTATGGCATATTGTTGAATCGGATGGACACGTCCGAAAAGGCAATAGCTGAATGGACAACGGAAGAAAAGAATAATGCTATCATGAATGACAAAGCTATAAATGCTATTTACATCTCTGTTTCAAATGAGGAATTTTTAAGAATTTATAGATGTGAGTTAGCTAAGGAAGCTTGGAAAACTTTAGAAATCACACATGAAGAAACTAAGGTGGTTAGAACTTCAAAAATTCAAATGTTGGTTTCTCGGTTTAAGGAGATTAGAATGCGAGAAGATGAAACTTTTGATGAATTCTATTCAAAGCTTAGTGTCATTAGAAACTCTACTATTAATTTAGGAAAGAAAATGGATGATGCAAAAGTGGTGAAAAAATCTTAAGATCTTTACCTCGAGATTTATACCTCAAATTGCTGCCATACAATAGAACAAAGACTTAGATACTATGAGAGTAGAAGAACTAGTAGGTTCCTTGGACTCACTACAAAAATGGGGTTATTTTTGACCGGGGTTTTTGGCGTCGTTTTTGACGTTCATCAACGATCAAAGGGTAGGTGTCAAAAACGGGTTTTTGAGCGTGTCTCTGATGACACGTCAAAAACTTTTGACGTGTCACTAGCAACATGTCAAAAAAATTTTGGCGATGTGAAAATGGCACGTCAAAATTTTTTGACGTGGCGATTTTGACATGTCAAAAAATTTTGACGTGGCATTTTTCACACGTCAAAAACATTTTTGACGTGTTAAAAATTCACACGTCAAAAATGTGTGCGTATGGTTTTTGACATGTCACACAGTTTGACACGTCAAATATATATATATATATATATATATATATATTTTAATAATTCCAATAATCAATTCCAATATTCCTGATATTCCAATATTCTTGATATTTCAATTCCAATTACAATAATTTCAATATTCAAATATTTCTAATCCACATACATAATCCATAATCTACATCCATAATCCACCTTAATCTACATCCATAATCCACCTATATAATCCATATTCCACATATATAATCCACGTTCATCAGCAATTACAAAAATATATATATATCCAACACAACTTCATTAAACTAAATCCAATATCCAATATATATATCCAACACAACTTCATTAAACAAAATTCAATATCCAATCTACCTACATAATCCACAATCCAATCCACATACATAATTCACCATCAAATCCATAATACAATCCACCTACATAATCCACAATCTACCTACATAACCCACAATCCACATACATAATCGACATATATAATCCACTATCCATAATCCAATCTAATCCAATTCATAATCCACGTTCATCAGCAATTACAAGAATATATATATCCAACACAACTTCATTAAACAAAATTCAATATCCAATATATATATCCAACACAACACAACTTCATTAATAAATTAATATCCAATAATATATATCCAACACAACAGAACTTCATTAATAATACGTATCCAATATTAACAAACAAAATTCCAACACACATACTACATTTCAACACAACACATAACAAAACATATATATAGATCAAAAAAACGTTCTAACACAAGGCAAAACAAATATACAATCAAACATTTCTGGAGTATCTACTAGAAATAAGTTTCAATTAGTCTCAACAAGCATATAGTTTGATCTAACTATATACAAAACAATAAACAGTAATATGTATGTAGAACTTAACAAACAGTGATGACCAGCCCTATGGCGCTCTACTCAACACAATCATTCTCCAACTCCTAATTTGCATTACCTGCAAATGAATTGTGAACCAATAATAATCAATACAAAAATTAAAAATTACTCTATAATATGATGCAAATATACGTAAGTTTTAAAATGGACCGCTGTAACTAAGGGTTTGTAACAGTTACTTCTAACAGTTAACAATTGTTAGAAAAACAAAATAAAATTTAAGATTACCTCTGGGGGGCGCAGATCCAGACGTCGACCCAAACATTGCCTCGAGCTGGCGGAAACGAGCCTCAAACGTAGCATCTTTCTCTGCTATCTGGGCTTTTTGTGCTTCAATCTGCCTCGCCATCTCATCCATTGCACTTTTTTGTGCTGCCCGCTCTTCTTCAAGTTCTCTAATTCTATCATCATCCGTGAGAGCGAGGAGCTCCAAGAATTTTGAGACCGTGCAGGGCGGTGTATAGTATGAATGTATGTTGCCCGCACCGGCAGCACATTCGGACCCGGTGGCGGGCTATCGGCATACTCGGCTTATTTCCATGCGCTGAGCATACGCTGTCATTAGGTGTCCACCGTACCGTCCCTTCCGTCATGGTATCAGTATTTGCCGGGTCAGTGGGCATCAATTCCTTCATCCTCTCCTGTACATTAAAAAACAAGTTAGTATCTCGTATAAGGAACATTAATCATAAATAATTTATCAAAATATATATGCTTGAGTACTTACACATCTTTCCTTGACCACGTCATTCGGATAGCCACCTTACTTGTATGTGTGAGTCTTGATGTAACTTTCCGCTCGAGTTGGAGGAGTGCCCCCCGCGGATACGGTCTGCATAGAAAATTAATCAATACAACAACCAAAAAAAAAAAAATTAAGAAAATTATCGACCTAAACAATCGATTATATATATAAATACCTCTTGATATGTCACTCTAGCAAAGCTCATCGACCCGGTGCAGTGAGGCGTGTTGTTTTTTGCTCGCAATTCCTTCATCTTGGCAGCATACTCCTACATGTATATAACTCTTAAAATGTCAGGCCTAACCCAATTACAATTAATGAAACTAAACAATTACAATTAATTCCACTAGCCAATTGCTCCTTTTGTCTTCTTATTCAAATATATTCATGTTGTTTCAAAACACAAATTAGATTGGTCATTGTGATGGTTCATGGCTCAAATTTATCTTCCTTAATCGGAATAGTTTTTTTTCCTATTTTTCCATGTTTTGTTTTTAGTTCCTAAAAGTTGTTTTTTAGGAAATAATAACTTAAAAATAAGAAGCATGAATATTTTTCTTTTTCTTCCTAGTTTTTCTTTAAAAAATAACTTCTATATATGTCATTCATAAAATGTTTTGAAGCTCGTAATTGCTGAAAACACTCTGACGTACCTGATTTTTCGGGTCGCACCATCTCGCCAACAAGACATTCAAGTCCTCAGGGTCGTATTTCCTAACGGCATCTTCACCCATTCTCGCCTTCACTGAGTCTGGAGTATCACCCGCTTGGATTTTTAATGATCGTTTTACAGAGTGTCTCCAACTCTTCAGCTTCGTGCCCATATCTTTGAAGGCGTCCCTTTTAATCGCCTCAATATTGTACTCAGGCGGCATGTAGAATTGAGTCTGCATATATAAGTCGAACAAATTAGGCGTATAATTGCACACTTTAATGTTTAAAATATTGAAATACATCTGCGAAAATATGAGAAAAAATGTAACCATACCATAAGGGTGTCCCATATATCTTCCTTCGCACGGGGATGTATATGCTCCCATTCATCCCAGAGCCTAACTAAGTCCCTGCCCTTATGACGTTCCCGGCCTCCCTTCTGAATTTCATCCCGCTAAATCCTACGGGCTGCCACGCTTTATTGTACTATAAGCGATTTTTTGGCCAAGGAGGACCTCCCACTTCTTGTTCGATTCTGGAATGTCCACCACCTGAAATTGGGTGCTCCCGTCTCCCCTGGTACCTAACACATTAATAATTGCAAATTTTATTTATTTGAAATTTAATAGTAACTACATAAATTTTATACATATTCAAAATGAGTTTTTTAAATATATATACTTACTTATTGTCCGGAGTTGTCGAACGCCCAACACTTCTGGAGGATCTTCGGCCTCCAAGTCACCTGAGCCATCATCCACATGCTCCCCATAGTATTGTGTCTCGCTGTCATCTGGCTGCGATGGCTCACTGTATGGCATACCCGTGTTCAACTCAGGGGGAAACATCATCTCTACCTCACCATGTCCACATACACCTAGCTCGCTCATGATAGGATATGGAGTACCAAGATCATAGGGAACCGGCTGAGACCCTTCCCCATGCTCAGGGAGTAAGGGTCTATACCCCTAGTCGTCTATCTGTGGAGACCGTCGTCGTCTACTCTTCCCCCGCGTACTCATGTCAACCTGCAAAACACATAATATACTAAATTAATCATGTATATAATAGATAAAAAAGTACATCGACAAACACATACATTGACTTTTAAGTACATCGTTTCAATTTTTTTATTTTCACTTTTAATAAACAAACACATACATTGACTTTTAATTATAACATCTACATAATCTTAATATGCAAAACCTAAGTAAATTACATATGGGCACCCTAAATAAACTACATATAGCTAGTTAGGTTAAATGTTGGTTTTCTTTTTTTCGCTTACTATAGCATTTATGCATTTGTATGGAAAGTGTAGATAAAATCCAATATCCAGCTTCAATTCCAATGTTAGTTGCTTTTTACTTTGTACTTGCACATATTAGGAATTACATACTTAATTATTCTAAATTTTCAAAATGTAAACATTCACATATGGATTGACAAAAATAGATATGCCGTTGTTAATCAAAACCTACACAAAATATGGGTCTACATCCAAATGCAAAATTCTCCAGAAAAACATAATTTCAAACTATTAGGATACGTAATTGTACATGCATGCATGGAAATACATTAAACAATATTCTCACCATATACAAACCAAACATGTCAAACTATTCAAATATATTACAAAACATATATCTTAAGCAAATAAATTAATTACTTAACCTATAAAATTAATATACATTGTAAATTACATTTTTTATATAATTTATTTAATTATCTATTAAATTAATTAATTAATAAATTACTCACAATATATATATATATATATATATATATATATATATATATATATATATATATATATATATATACGAGTAGGAGAACGAGTGAGAGCGTGAGAGAGCCTTGGAGCTTGAGGTCGTGGTGCGGAGAGAGCAACGGTGGTGGCGTGCGCGGAGAGAGAGAGCCGAGAGAGAGAAACACCACGTGGCGAGAAAATGGCCGGGCTCGTTGAGAGGACGCGGTGAGACAAATGTCGCGAGAGGCGCGATGGGTGGGTTGAAGGAGAAAAACAAATGGCGGAAGAAAGTTGTAGGTGGAGGGGTTGGGCGCGGGAGAGAAAGAAATGGGGGAAGGCGCTGCAGGGTGACGTGCGGAAAAAGAAAAAGAAAAAGAAGAAAAAATGCGGTAGAGGTGACGACGTGCAAGGGAAGGCGCAGAAGAAAAAGGCGAGCTTCCGAGGTCGAGTTTTGACGTGCCACAATGGCACGTCAAGAAGGTTCTTGACGTGCCACATGTGGCACGTCAAAAACGTTCTTAACGTGCCACATGGCACGTCAAGACTATTTTTGACGTGCCACATGGCACGTCAGGAACCTTCTTAATTTGTATATATATATATATATATATATATATATATATATATATATATATATATATAAATATACTAATTTATAGTTATCTTAATTTTATTTAAATTTAATTAGAATTATATAATAAATTCTTATTTCTATTAAAATTATATTTATTTTATTATATAATTTTTCCTCTTATATAACACATTATCCATACAAAACAAATAAAATTAATTAGAGAATAAATAAATTAATATTCTAGATGTATCAACTAACCGCCACATATGTTGTGTTTGTCGAGTTCATATGAGATTTGCAGGTCTTATAAAATAAATGTATCAAGTATATTTTATATATTTTTACAAAAATATGATGACTAGCTATCATATTAATATTACTAGATGATCAATTTATGCATGCATCATATATATATATATATACCAAGTAATTTATACTAATATGATAAACTATAATTTTCCTATCCAATCAAAATTAATTTTTATGCCAATTAACATTAAGTGTTGTTTATTACATATTTTTTATATCAAAATTAAAATTAGTTTTGATATATATATATATATATATATATATATATATATATATATTTTTGACGTGTCATGCTTGACACGTCAATATGTTTTTGACGTGTCATGTGTGTACGTCAAAAACTTATAATATATATATATATATATATATATATATATATATATATATATATATATATATATATATATATTATCTTATTTAAACTATTTTAAGAAAATTTTATTTATTTAAATTTTATTAAAATAGTATTTACTCTATCATATATTTCCTCTGTCCAATTAAAATTAATTAGAGAATAAATAAATTAATATTCTAAATGTATGTTAATATTCTAGATGTATCAACTAACCAGACCACATATGTTGTGTTTGTCGAGTTCATATGAGGTTTGCAGGTCTTATAAAATAAATGTATCAAGTATGTTTTATATATTTTTACAAAAATATGATGGCTAGCTATCATATTAATATTACTAGACTGATCAATTTATTCATGCATCATATATATATATACCAAGTAATTTATACTAATATGATAAACTATAATTTTCCTATCCAATCAAAATTAATTTTTATGCCAATTAACATTAAGTGTTGTTTATTACATATTTTTATATCAAAATTAAAATTAGTTTTGATATATATAAAATTAATATCTTTTTGACGTGTCATGCTTGACACGTCAAAACATTTTGACGTGCCATGCATGACACGTCAAAAGTTTTTGACGTGCCATGTGTGGCACGTCAAAAACTTATAATATATATATATATATATATATATATATATATATATATATATATATATATATATATATATATATTATCTTATTTAAACTATTTTAATAAAATTTTATTTATTTAAATTTTATTAAAATAGTATTTACTCTATCATATATTTCCTCTGTCCAATTAAAATTAATTAGAGAATAAATAAATTAATATTCTAGATGTATAGATAATTAGATGTATCAACTAACCGGCCACATATGTTGTGTTTGTCGAGTTCATATGAGGTTTGCGTGTCTTATAAAATAAATGTATCAAGTATGTTTTATATATTTTTACAAAAATATGATGGCTAGCTATCATATTAATATTACTAGATTGATCAATTTATGCATGCATCATATATATATATATACCAAGTAATTTATACTAATAGGATAAACTATAATTTTCCTATCCAATCAAAATTAATTTTTCACGCCAATTAACATTAAGTGTTGTTTATTACATATTTTTTTATATAAAAATTAAAATTAGTTTTGATATATATATATATATATATATATATATATATATAATTAAAATTAATATGTTTTTTGACGTGTCATGCATGGCACGTCAAAACATATAAAAATTAAAATTAGTTTTGATATATATATATATATATATATATATATATATAATTAAAATTAATATGTTTTTGGCGTGTCATGCTTGACACGTCAAAACATTTTGACGTGCCATGCATGACACGTCAAAAGTTTTTGACGTGCCATGTGTGTACGTTAAAAACTTATAATAATATATATATATATATATATATATATATATTATCTTATTTAAACTATTTTAATAAAATTTTATTTATTTAAATTTTATTAAAATAGTATTTACTCTATCATATATTTCCTCTGTCAATTAAAATTAATTAGAGAATAAATAAATTAATATTTTAGATGTATAGATAATTAGATGTATCAACTAACCGACCACATATGTTGTGTTTGTCAAAATTAATATTAATGAAATGGTTGAATTATATGCTTGCATGTAATAATTAATATTAATGAAATGGTTGAATTATATGCTTGCATGTAATAATTATATTAATTATGCATGCATATATATATATATATATATATATATATATATATATATATATATATATACATGCATGCATACATATATACTAAGTAATTTATACTAATTAATGATAATAAACTATAATTTATACTAATGACAATAAAAATTAATTTTTTATGCCAATTAACATTAATTGTTTTTTAATGCATATTTGTTTATATCAAAATTAATGTTAATTTTTTTTTTTTATGAAAATTTTTTTGACGTGTGGAATTGACACGTCAAAAACTTTTGACGTGTGAAAATAAGACACGTCAACAATATTTTTTTTGACGTGTCTGCTTAGACACGTCAAAAAACATCTATTTTTTTGTAGTGACTTTTGAGCAAATTTTACCCAAAAACAAGAAAACTAAAAACATTGCTCTTAAGGCAAAAAATGTTAAAGTCAATTCTTATGGTTCGTCTGATGAGGATTATGGGGATGATGAAGAATTTGCCCTATTTGCTAAAAAAATTAGAAAATTCTTTAGACCCGTGAATGGAAATTTTAAAAATCGAGACTCAAAAGGTCCTGTGAAACCTAGAGGTGAAGTTAGAAGTAATCCACGAGAGAACTTAGAGACTGATCAGAATGATAAGTTTACTAGTGGACGCAAATGTCATGAATGTGGGGGTCGGGGTCATATTCGAATTGAATGTGCTAATCTGAAAATGTCTAAAGGTAAAGCTTTTAATGTCACTCAGAGTGATGAGTCGGATGATGAGAAATTCGAAGGAGAAGTTGAAGGAGGAATGAATTATTTAGCTTTTACTGCTTCTTATGATAACGATTATAAGGTTGTTAACTCACCTCATATGCTTAACAAATCTGAAATCGAATCTGTTGATGAGGTGGATTTACAAACTGCTTATAATAACTTGTTTGTGGAATGTGATAAAGTGAACAAGCTGAATAGGAGAAATTTGAAAAATCTGAAAGAAGCTGAACTTGAGAAAGAGAGATTAATGAAATCTATGGATGAATGTCTAGCTATTCGAAACACCTTGACTTCTGAAAACCTCATATTGATTGCTAAAGTTAAATCTCTGGAAAAGGACTTGACTGATTCAAATGATCATTTAAAGAAATTTTCTAGTGATTAATTGAATCAAATGTTAGAAAATCAGAAACATTCATCTGATAGGACTGGATTGGGTTTTAATAAACATGTTAATTCTTCTTCAAATGTTGCTACCACTTCTAAGATTATGTTTGTGAAACCTAAAATGAAAGATGTTGTAATTGAGAACTCGTGTTTACCTAAAGAAAGCTTAGAAGATGTGACCAAGAAGAATAAGTTAAAATTCAAGGTTCCGGTAAGGACTAACTTCAATTCTAAGTTTATCCCTACATGTTTTCACTATGGTGTCAAAGGTCATACTCGACCAAATTGTTTTCAAATTAGGGCTAAACAACCATGGTCTCAAAAGAATATCCCTAGACTAGATGAACCTGGAATTGGAAATCAACTAAAAGTTTTAACTGCTCAAGTGAAACTTATTAGTGAGAAGTTAGCGGCTTTGTCAAATTCTGTTGATGTAAAAGATATGCCTAATTTGTTTGACAATCATGTGAAAACACCTCCTCAAAAGGAATAGGTTTGGGTTAAAAAGAAAGATCATCTATGCTTGGTTGCTCATACTGCCTTAAATGTGCTTAACTCATGTTTGTGGTTTCTGGATAGTGGTTGTTCCAAACATATGACAGGTGATAAGTCTCTATTCAAAGAGCTTAAAGAAGGCAAAGGAGGTGGAAGCATCACTTATGGAGATGGCAGCAAATCGAAGGTGATCGGTCAAGGAATTGTGGAAATTTCCGGTGCTCCTACTCCACAAGAAGTGTTGTATGTTGAAGGACTCAAGGCAAATTTATTGAGCATCAGTCAGTTTTGTGATTATGATTTAGTAGTTCAATTTTCTAAGAAAGAATGCAGCATCTTTGATTCTCAAGGAAAATGGTTGATGGGAGGAAAACGCACTGACAAGCTGCTATTGGTTCTCCTCAAATTCTTAGATAAAATGCAACAAGGCAACCACGGACCTTTGGAGAATTGTGGCATCAACGGCTGAGGCATCTAAATTTTCATGATCTGGTCAAAATCTCAAAGACAGAAGCCATAGCTGATTTACCCAAGATTCATCAGGCTGATAAAGGAAAGTGTGGACCATGTACGTCAATTGGGAAAACAAACTAGAACTCCACACAAAAAGACTTCAGGTATTTTTACCTCTCGAAACTTAGAGCTTCTTCACATGGATCTCATGGGACCTACACGGACAGCTAGTATGGGAGGCAAGAAATACATTATGGTGGTCGTAGATGACTTCTCTCGATATACATGGGTAATTTTGTTAAGAGAGAAATCTGAAGCCTTTGAACAAGCTCAGATCTTGTTCAATAAGATACAAAATGAACAAGACTTTCTCATCAAGCGAATCCGTAGTGATCATGGCAGAGAATTCGAGAATTCCAGTTTTGAAGATTATTGTGCTCAACAAGGTATCAAACAAGAATTCTCATCTCCCATAACTCCTTAACAAAATGGAGTAGTCGAATGGAAAAACAGAGTCATACAGGAAATGGCTAGAGTAATGATAAATGCTAAGAATTTGGCATAACATTTTTGGGGAGAAGCAGTCCATACAGCATGTCATCATCAGAAATCAAGTTTTTCTTAGACCAACAACTACCAAGACATCAGTATGAGCTATGGCGAGGCAAGAAACCCACTGTCAAATATTTTTGGTTGTTCGGAAGTACGTGCTACATTCTTCGTGACAGGAAGAACTTGGAGAAGTTTGACGCAAAAAGTGACGAAGGAATTTTTCTTAGGTATTCCACTGCAAGTCGAGCTAGTCGAGTGCATAACACAAGGACCAAGTCAGTAATGGAATCAGTCAATGTTGTCATCGATGATGAAACTACCAAGGATCATCTTGCAGAAGAAGAATCTCATGTTGAAGGGGAGCAAGTTGATATTTCTGATAAGACTCATGAACCTCCTAGTCCGAATGTTTCAGGAGTCCGTACATCAATATCTTCAGTTGCAGAAGACATGATTCCTTCACCAGTTCCAAACATGGTCTCTTATGTACCATCCTCCAGATTCAAACTTAATCACCTTAGAGAAAATTTGCTGAGAAATGTTAATGAAGGTTTACGACTGCGAAACAGGGTGGTTAATTAAGTCTCTTATTCTTGTTATCTTTCTCAGATTGAGCCAAAGAAAGTTAATGAGGCATTAGAAGATGAGAGTTGGGTTGCTGCTATGCACGATGAACTCAATCAGTTTGTTTGGAATGATGTATGGAATTTGGTTCCAAGACCAAAAGATCAGAATGTCATTGGCACTAAATGGGTATTCAAGAATAAATCCGATGAGCATGGTACAGTGGTAAGAAACAAGGCTCGATTGGTTGCTCAAGGATACACTCAAGTTGAAGGAGTGGACTTTGATGAGACGTTTGCACCGGTAGCCAGATTGGAATCTATCAGAATTTTGCTGAGCATCTCATGTCATCTTCAGATCAAATTGTATCAGATGGACGTCAAGAGTGCTTTTCTTAATGGCATCCTTCAAGAAGAAGTGTATATAGCTCAGCCAAAACGGTTTTAGGATCCAACATATCCGGAACATGTTTACAAGCTAAAAAAGGCACTTTATGGATTGAAACAAGCTCCGAGAGCTTGGTATGAACATCTGACAACTTATCTTCTTGAACATGGGTTCATTCGAGGACAAGCTGACCGTACCTTGTTCATCCGTAGGAAAGGCAACCAACTACTCATTGTCTAGATTTATGTAGATGACATTATTTTTGGCTCTCACGATCGACTCGCATGCTCATCAATTCTCTCAGAAATGAAACAAGAGTTCAAAATGAGTATGATTGGTGAATTGACTTACTTTCTAGGTTTTCAAGTCCAACAATCCTACAAAGGTATCTTTGTGTCTCAACCAAAGTATGCCAAAGATCTTGTGAAGAGATTTGGATTGGATGGAAAAAGTCATGCTCACACACCCATGAGTATAAGTGTTAAGCTAAGTGTAAATGTGGTTGGGAAATCCGTTGACCAAATCATATCTGAATATGATCATTGTCTACTTTACCTTACAACTAGTCGACCAGATATATCTTTCAGTGTGGGTGTATGTGCTCGATTTCAAGCTAATCCAAAGGAATCTCATCTGACAACAGTTAAACGGATCCTCAGGTATGTAAATAGAACTATCAATTTTGGGATTTATTTTTCTACTAACACAAATCTTGAGCTTGCAGGATATTCTGATGTTGACTGGACCAGTGATGCGGATGATCGAAAGAGTACTTCTGGCGGATGTTTTTATGTGGGTACAAACTTGGTCACCTAGATGAGTAAGAAACAAAACTCCATCTCTCTTTCTACTGCTGAGGCCGAATATATAGCTACTTGGAGCTGTTGCACACAGCTAATCTGGATGAAGCAACTTCTTGCGGACTATGGATTTACTCAAGGGAAGATGATTGTCTACTATGACAATACTAGTGCCATAAACATCTCGAAGAATCGGTCCAACATTCACGCATCGAAACACATTGACATACATCATCATTTCATCCATGACTTGGTGGAGACCGGTGGTATCTCTTGAATTTATGCTTACTAAATATCAATTAGTCGACACCTTACAAAACCCTAGATGGATCTAGGTTTGAGTATCTCAAGAATGCTATTGGTGTATGCGATCTCTCATGATCGTATATATAGAACATGCCTAGAAATTAAGCATATTGATATTTTTCCGTCACTATTCTAGAGCATTTTGTTTTGTTTTGTTTTTTTTTTTTGGTTTTCTGTTCTTTGGTTGTGTTATTTTTGTGATATTTTTTTCTTGTTCGGTAGTCAGTTTCTCATGTATTATTTTCAAATGAATATTTTACATCTGAGTGGGGTCAATAATTCTGCAATTTACATCTAATGCTTCATATGTTTTATGATCTACCTTATTCTTCTGAAGACTGTTGAGGGAGTAAGAGTCAGTTTTTTCTCATGTTCGAAGTTGTGCACTATATGCCCCCATTAAGTTTGTATTTTTTATATGTGTTTGGGAATTCGAATCAAACATTTTTTTGAAAGATAGGTATGTCATTTCTATCCACTTGATCAACTAGTCAGTTGAACCTAGCTCCTAAAAATTCCGACATTTTCTTCAATAAAAAAGGAAAAAAAAGGGCATAAAATATGCTCAAATGACTTAGTTTTGTTTTTATATGTCCCTATAGAAAGAATCAGTGATCAAATCATTGTGAAAATAGATGGTTACTAAATGATAAGTCTCAGGGGGAGTGTATCGGACGAGGGATTCTAGGTCCTAACATTATAAGGTTTGACTGTGGCTTGAATCAAACTATTTATCTTTCATTTGCTAAATGTCTGTCTAGATTTACATTCCACTGATGAAATCTTATTTAATGGGAGCTTTTCACACACTACACCCTCGCATGAGTTTTCTGAGTTATTGCTTACTTGGCTGAATTCACAAAAAAAGGATGATTGATGCATATGATACATTTATGGTGTGTGTAGTTATTGATCACTCTGGATTGTTAAGATATTCATAAGGACATGCATGAGTTATTGGATATCTATACAAGTTGTGTTTTATTTTTTTATTTTTTTTTATTTTTTTATTTTTTTAAAAAAACCTGATATCTCTTCTTATTCCCATTTCCTCGTCCTCTCTCTCGGCCGAAGCACTTGCCTGTTCCAAAAGTTTCTTTTTTTCTTTCGTTTTGTTATTTTTTTTCTTTCTTTCTCTATGATTTCATTTTTTGTTTCAAATGTAAAGGCTCAAAACTTCTAGCTAACAATGCTCCTCCAATTGTTCAAGATCCTCTAGCTGCGTCCTCCTCGGGATCATCAGATGTTTCCAGTCAATTAAATAAAATAATTGACTTACTTCAAGCTCAAGGCCAAAGCATCGAAGCTATAAACACCCGCCTAACAACTTTGGAGCAAGATATGAAGTATATCAATGACAGTTTTTGGCAAGAATAATTTTCATTTTTTGTTTGCTTTGCTTACAAATCGAATACCATTATGTAATGGGACTATTTTTGTTTTTGTGTCTACTTATTTCAGATTTAATGGGTTGTTTTTTTTTTTTTTTTTTTACTCTAGAATTCCATTTTTTATTTGTGCTTCCTTTTGTCCTTCAAAGACAAAAAGGGGGAGTTGATATGTCATTTTCATGTATAATTATTTTTGTCCCCGAATGGCCAAAGGGGGAGTTTGTTAGTTTAGGTTTTGGCACATTCGGTTTGCATGTAAGTTGTTGAAAATGATCACCTCAGCATGTCCAGAAAGCAAGATTCTAGAAGGCCTTGTCCAGACCGCCAGAAGCCAGGTCCGGACCCAATTTCCAAACAACACATTTTGAAGGGCCTGTCTGGACCATCAGAAGCCGGGTCCGGACACAATCCAGCAAGTCAAATGTGAAGGGCCTGTCTAAATGGTCAGAAGTTGGGTCCGGACACTACATCCAGCAAGCTGTTTTTGAAGGGGAGGTCCGGACCGCCAGAAGCTGGGTCCAGACCCAATTTCCAGCAAGCTACATTTGAGAGGTAGGTTCGGACCGTCAGAAGTTGGGTCCGAACCCAATTTCCAGCAAGACCATTTTGCATGGCATGTCCGGACACATGACTTGGGTGTTCGGACACCACATGGTTACGCATATGTAACCCTAGCCATGTTCGGACACCCACTTATCCCTGTTTGGACATGGCTGCTGAATTATTGTTTTATTCTCTATTTAAACAAACTGTTTTGCCTAATATACGTACGTATTTTGAGAGCTAAAACAAAGAGATTAGAAAGAGATATTGTTCTAGTTTATGTGAGTGAAGATTAAATACGTGAAGCCAATTGGAGTTTCGGTGAAAGGAAATCTTATAGAAGAATTGTGCGAGAGGTTCTGGAAAGGGCTATTGCGGTAGAAGTCAAGTAGGTCGCTTGTCGTGTGCAAGGGAGAGTAAATTGCAAAGGTTTTGTAATTCTTCTTGTATTCCTTATTCTTCTTATAGTAGATTGATTTCCTGAGTTTGGCTACTCCGGATAGGTTTTACATTTAGAGAGTTCTCTAAATGGTTTACTTTTCGTAACCAAATATCTGTGTTCTTGAAATTCATTACATATCTGTATTTGGTTGATTGTTAACTGTTAAGTGAGATCTTATTCATTGCTTATAAGTGATACATCTAGGCAGTTGAATAGGTGTAGTTTGGAGTCGTATATAAGTTTTTCACTAAGCTTCTTATTTATTTATTTTTTTTCTTCGTTTTCTCTCTTCATGTCTCCACTTTCTTTATTTATAAAGAATGATGAAAAAGCCTTAAAAATAGATTTTATTGAGGAGTAAAGCCTGGAGGAGACATTGTTCAATTAATCCTCTTCTCTTCTAGTTTTAATATTCTTCTTTTTCTTTTTCTTCTTCTCTTAACTAATCTCATTGCAGTGTGTTAATTTGGCTGGGTTCATTAACAAAGCTTAATACCCTGTGGCTGTTGGGCCTCCACACAGGCCATGTTTACAATGACAAACAAAACAAAATTTGCTAGTTATTTTGGTGTAATTAAGCATGTTATTAAGTTAAAGCAAATGTTAAGTCTTTTCATGATATTGATTTTTTTATTTTTTTATTTTTTTAAGCACAGTATATTGATTGTTGATTCGATGGTTTTATTGCTTTACCTCGATCTTATCACGTGCCACTAATACTGAGAACTCTGAAACAGGTTACAAACCAAAAGGTGATAAACAATGGAAAGGGTTGAAGTGAAGCTTGAAGACCATGTTAATGTCCCCATTTTCCTGCCGGGTTGTCACCTACATCATACGATGCATATCTTGACGACTACTTGTCAAAGGTAGCAATGGATCACTTTCCCAAAGCAAACCACTATGGGAAGTTCACGTATTCAAGTATCGAACAAGCAATGCAGCTGGTAATATCATATTCAAGCTTCATCATTCGCTTGGTGATGGCTACTCTCTCATGGGTGCTCTACGAAGTGCTGATCATCCTTCTGCTCCCTTAAAGTTGCCGTCACGCCCACACACAGAACTAGAAAGTGATAATAAAAGTGCTCTTGCAAAAGTGTTTCAAATCTTTCCCTTGATCTCTAACTCACTATCGGATTTTGGATGGAG